>ML776845.1:1592345-1614325 GCA_009831015.1 Picea engelmannii
TGTTGTAAAGGGGTTTGCACAAAAGAAAGGTATAGATTTTGATGAAATATTTTCTCCTGTTGTTAAAATGACTTCAATTAGAACTATTTTAAGTCTTGTGGTAGTAGAATATTTGCATCTTGAACAGTTAGATGTAAAAACAAACTTTCTCCATGGGGATTTGGAGGAAGAGATTTATATGCAGCAGCCACAGGGGTATGAGGTCACAGGGAAGGAGAATTTGGTATGCAGGTTGAAGAAGAGCTTGTATGGCCTAAAGCAAGCTCCAAGGCAGTGGTATTTGATGTTTGACATGTTTATGACAAAACAAGGTTATAGAAGATGTCATTCTGATCACTGTGTTTATTTTAAAAAGCTAGAAAATGGAAGCTTTATTATCTTGCTATTGTATGTAGATGCCATGCTTGTTGCAGGGACTAATATCCAGGATATAAATGTGTTGTAGAAGAAATTATCAAATTCATTTGTGATGAAGGATTTGTGTGCTACAAAGAAAATCCTTGGCATGAGAATAACAAGAGACAGGAAAAATCGCAAATTGACATTGTCTGAGGGTGAGTACACAGAGAAGGTGTTGGAGAGGTTTAGAATGCAGAATGCAAAACTAGTTAGTACACCTTTGGCCAGCCATTTCAAAGTAACTAAGGAAATTTGTCCCAAGACACAGGAGGATATAGAATACATGTCCAGGGTCCCATATTCATTAGTAGTTGGCAGCTTGATGTATCCAATGGTTTGCACAAGACCAGATATTGCACATGCAGTGGGAGTTGTGAGCAGGTATATGAACAATCCAGGTAAAGAACATTGGGAGGCAGTAAAGTGGATTCTCAGGTATTTGAGAGGTACTACTACACATGCATTATGTTTTGGAGGTTCAGACACTTTTCTATAGGGATATGTTGATTCAAACATGGCAGGTGATAAAGACAACAGGAGGAGCACCACAGGGTATGTTTTTACTATAGGTGGAACAACAGTAAGTTGGATTTCAAAACAAAAAAAGGTTTTTGCACTTTCAACAACAGAGGCAGAGTATGTTGCTACTACAGAGGCTAGTAAAGAGATGATTTGGTTACAAAGGTTTATGGAGGAATTGGGAAAGAAGCAGGAGAACAACAAGTTGTACTGTGACAGTCAGAGTGCCAGTCACCTTACAAAGAACTCAACTTTCCATTCAAAGACTAAGCATATACAGTTGAGGTACCACTTCATACGATCCGCCTTGGAAGATCGACAATTGAAGCTGGAAAAGATACACACTAGCCAGAATCCTGCCGACATGTTAACAAAGGGAGTAACTAGGGAGAAACTGAGTTCTTGCTTAGTTTCAGTTGGTCTTCAAGAATGAAGATGAAAATGAGAAATTTGCTAGGTCCAAGAAGGTTAAGAGTCTAGCATATGCAGCAATAGTGGAGTTGTTGAGATCAGACTCCAAGTGGGATATTGTTGGTTGTGGAGCCTAATTATCTTCCTGATTTATAGGTCTTTTACTTTCATCCATGTTTATACCCCATGAAGTATTTACACCCCATAAGTATGTACACTCTTCCACATGGGGGAGTGCAGAGGGGGGGTACCCCCTCTACGGGGTCCGGGGGGCCTATCCCCTCGGCTGGGGGGTCTGGGGGAATGCAGGCCCCCAGCGGGGGTTCGGGGGCGAAGCCCCCGAAGCAAAAAATGTCCTTGTAAAAGTATATTGTAATTTCATTGTAAATCTGGACCGTTCATTATAAGGTTGCAGATTTAACGATAGAGATTATGTTAGGGTTTTTTTCCCTAGAAGGCAACCCTCTTTTATGAGGGAAATGTATCGCAGCTATGGATGGTGGTGAATATTGTATTCTAAGAGAGGAGACCGTGAGAGAAAGAAGAGGAAGTTACAATGGGTTTTGCTGTAGGTTGTATCCCTTCATTTGCTGGATAATAATAAAGGAAGGACTTGGCAATTTCTCTAGTGGACGTAGCCCACACTAGGTGAACCACGTAAATCCATGTCTCTCTTGTATTGTGTGTCTTATGTGTTTTGTTTCTGCATTTGTTTTATTTTATCACTCCGCGGTCCTGTTTTTCTAACACAAATGTCTCTGGATCATGAGTTTCTAAAACTTGAGCCAAAAGAGAAGAGACTCGCTAGAACTGTGAACATGTCTGATGCTGATTAGAAGGATCACCAACAATATTTCTAGATGCTTCCCGTGTTGAATGGACCCATCTAGCAAGTGGTGGAGTTGGTGTTGCTTCAGGTTCAAAGGACTCATCTAGAGGAAGGTGAGCAGGCAGAGGTGGATTTCCATCCTCACTGTCATCATCTGAAGATGAAGCCATAACATAAGAAAGCACACACTTTGAAGATGGCTCATAGGCCGAAGAAGGCACAATCGCCGAATTAGGCACCCAGGTCAAAGAAGGAACAAATGTAGAATTACGCTCGTAGAACAAAGAAGGAACAATCGCCGAATTAGGCACAAAGGTCAAAGAAGGCACAAATGTAGAATTATGCTCACAGGCCAAGATATTTTCATCAAATTTAACATCTCTTCTAATAATAATTTCTTTACAATGTGGTTGAAGAATTTTGTAACATTTGACATCTTCAAAATAACCAACAAATACACACTTCTCACTTTTAGGCTGCAATGCTTTCCTTTTCTCATCAAGAATGTGAGCCCATGCTATACTGCCAAATACATGAAAGTGACTTACATCTGGTTTAATTTTAGTCCAAGCTTCTTCCATTGTTGTATTTTTAATAGACTTTGTGGGAGTGAGATTTACTATGTAATTTGCATAGTTGATGGATTCCACCCAATAATTTAGACTTAATCCCTTAGATTGGATCATACAATTATCCAATTCTTTTAATGTGCGGTTCTTTCTCTCAACAACACCATTTTGTTGTGGTGTAAACGGAACAATGTGTTGCATTTGGATTCCCTGTGTAGTGCAGTGACTTGTAAAATTATTGTTCACATATTCGCCTCCATTATCCGTTCTTAACCATTGAATTTGATGTCCAAATTGCTTTTCTACAAGGGCCTTGTATGCCAAAAACTTGTCAAAAAATTCGCTCTTAAGTTTTAAGAAGTAAACCCAAGTACGTCTGGAAAATTCATCAATGAAAGTTAAGAAATACTTGCACCCTGAAAAAGAAGGATAATAAAGTGGACCACACAAATCACTGTGAACAAGCTGCAAAGGACCTGAGGCGTGCCAAGAGGCACGTTTTTCAAAACTTTCCTGATGATGTTTGTCGAGAACACAACCAACACAAACACCATATCTACATGAAACAAGAGGAAGACCAGTCACCATCTGTTGAATATATAGTTGTTGCAATGAGCGGTAGTTTAGATGACCAAACCTCTCATGCCAAAGTTTTCTCAAGTCATCGCTATGAGAAACAAAAACTGATGAAAAAGATGATGGCCCAAAATTTTGAAACTTGTACAACCTGGTAATATCATCAAAAATTCTAGTTGCAAGAACATGCTTAGGATATTTTAGATCCTTAATTACAACTTGGTGAGGTGAAAACTCTACGGTTTTACCTTCACTTGAATGAGTGATTTGATATACTGATAGAAGGTTACAAGAAAGACTTGGAACACATAATACATCATTGAAATGACCATTTTCTACTTGAACTATTCCAGATCCTTCAACACTAAGGGATCTTTCATCACCAACAAATATTTTCTTGGTTTTACATTCATTTAGAGTAGAAAATATGTCTCTCTCCTTAGCCATATGATAAGATGCTCCAGGATAAATAAGCCACTCATCAGAAGTAGAAGTAGAAGTTGTGTTGAAAGAGAAACCGGAAGCTAAAAGTGCATGTCCATGGGAAGAAGAACAAGAAGTAGAATCAATACTGATGTTGTGCTTCTTTATCGATGCTTTTAAAGTTGCCATATTCTTGAAACATTTGGACTCATCATGACCATCTTTATCACAAAAATTTCAATGTTTGTTAGTCTTCTTATTTTTATATTTTTCGCCTTTGTCTCTATTAGGAGTGGAAGCTGTCTAAGTGTGTTTGGGACCCTTATATTGGTTGTTGTTGTGGCGAGGATGTTTCTTCTTGGGATTATTGGGTTTATCTTTATGATGGACAACTAAGGCTTTTGTTGGAGGTACCTATACTGTTGATCACTCCAAGTTGTACTAGCTTATCTTTCTCTCTAATAAAAGCATCAAAAAATTTCTCAAGACTGGGTTTTTGATAAGTTTCCCCTAGAGCCTCGTGCATGGCATAAAAGGTAGATACAAACACATAATATGCACTACCTAGCTTAGAAAGAATAAGATAGATGAAACGATCTTATTTTATCTTTATCTTACATTCTTCACATAGAGTTTTGAGTGTTTTAAACTTAGATAGATAGTCTTCAATGCAAGAAATACCACTTGGACTTGAAGTTAGTACTTTATTTTATAATTGTTGTGCTCGAATAATATTGTGTTTACCAAACATAGATTCAATCTTTTACCAAGCTTCTTTGGGTTTATCAATTGATTGAAGGTGGAACCTTAAATCAGGAGATATGAACATTGTGATTAATCCATGTGCTTTGTTATTTCTATTATCCCATTTGGCTTTCTTATCAACATCAGTGGGTGTTGTTTCCTTTCCCAAGGTAATATGGTACAAGAATTTACTTCTTAATAAATCCTCCATATGGGATTTCCATTGGAAGTAGTTGGTGCTAATAAGTAAGAGTTTACTTATAGAATCCATATTAAATATGTAGATAATATGGATTTAAAAACAGAAACTGATGATCTGGATGGAAATATCTCGAAAATATATACAATTTTAAACAAAAATGACACTTAAAACATACTTCAGATGTGAGAGTTATGCCCTTTTTAAAAAGGCATAAACGGTAACCAAAGGACCACATGGTGGTGTAAGTTTCTTTATGAAGTGACCCACTTTTATAAAGAGAAGTGGGGATCACTTTTACAATGAAGTTACTTCATGCAAAATAAATAACTCTAAAATAGGATATTAAAGATCAACACACCAATGTTTTCACGTGGTAAAACCCCTGTGGGGAAACATCCATGGCCCCAACCAATGAGGCCACTTGAAGAAGTTTATTAATGCAAAAGGAAAATATTACAAAAATATTTTACAAGAGAGTTTCTCACAATCAATCATTGGAAAATGACCCTTCATGCTATTTAAATACAGATCATGGACCAATAAGGTGTTAAGCCATGGATCAATGGCTATTAATATCGAGGAGAGTATGAACCGTCAGGTCACTCTATGTCGGGAACATATCGTGACCGTCGGATTTCCTAACTATAAATGCATACTAATGCATACTGAAGAAACACACTAAGAAACACACTTTTACCTAATGACACATTAGGCTAAGTAGATATTAACTAACTCCTAAGTGTCTAAATATCCTGACAATGCCTTGTCCTCATCTTCTAACTTTACTTTCATATTAGTTAATTGATAAATCAAAGTATTGAAAACATTCTTGAGTGATCAACAATTTTCGTACCTTCTTTCATCTGCAAGCTGTACAATTGCCTCTTCAAGAAGATTTTTTTTGACAAGTTCTTTGTCATATACAGACTCTCCAGTTTGGTCCACAAACTTGTTGTTTTAGTCTCTTCAGTGATGTTAAACAACAACTCATCTGCCAGGAACAAATGGATAGTACTGATGGCTCTTGCATCCAGATCCTCCCAGTCCTCGTCTGTCATGCTTTCTGTTTTCTTTGACTTTCCAACCAATGCCTTTTGCAATCCTTGTTGCAAAGGAATATCTCACATCTTGAGCTTCCATAGTGAAAATATATTCTTACCACTTAACTTTTCCACCTCAAACTTGGAACATTGCACTTTTTCCATTAGCAGAAACAACTGTCCAAAAGAAAATCACAGCTTCAAATAAACCACGCTCTTCGATCGAACGACCAGATTCTCTTCTCCTTCACTCTTTGCTCCTTCAACTCTATGCTCCGATACCACTTGTTAGGCAGCGAAAGAAAAATGTAGCATATAACAAATCATAAAATAAGAAATATCAAACACGCATGAAACCAAGCACATCAATCATACACTTGACATAGTGATTTATGTGGAAACCCAATGAGGGAAAAAAACACAGGCAATGGTTATTGGTATTCTTATTATTCAAGGGAGAATTACAATAGCCTTCATAGGCATACAATCATCCTCTCCTCACACACTCTTCTCTCTTCTCCTTGCACACACTTTCACTTACATTTTCCTCCACCTCTATGGGTATGCTCACATATATAAGAGCTATCACTTAGTTATACAAACTAATCATGAATAGATCACATAGTTACATGAGCAGTTCATAAATAGATTTCATGCATGCACATTAACATAAATGCATGCATGCACATGTGCAAGTGACTGCATGAGGAAATTTATTGGCATGTTTCCAACATGAGTCAAGGAGCACAACCAACAACTAGGTCAGGCCAACATGGACTGCTCTTAAGAAGCTCATTTTCATTAAATAAATTTGAAATTCAAATTTTAAGCATGCACACTTACTTCCATCCACTAGCCTACTCCAAACGAGGTATTTATGAGAAGCGAGAAGATGGATAGCCGAAATCTGGGCAAGCACACTCACAAGAACAAGTTCCATTTACTCTCTGAGCCGGAACGTTGTGCATACTATCTCCAATCCTCTTACAAAAATGTCGCTAGAACTACCCCAAATAAACAATAGTACTATTAAGGCCATGACCCTCATTGCAGGGGAGGGCCACGACCACAATGTAGAGACATATAAAGTGATAATGGTGGCACAATCAAGCTTTGAAATGATAGTAGAAATCTATGATTCGTGTTTGAAGTCATGGAGTACAGCGGGACGCCTGCCACAAAATGTGGGATTTCCGGAGGCGAGGATTGTTATTGCCCAGGATATCCTCTACTGTGGAGTTGTGGAACGAGGTTCTTTAAGGATGGATGTCATAGCATTTCAGTGTCCAAAAGGGGACATCCATTTTCATGTCGTTGTTGTTAGAAAATTTGGAGAATTGGAATAGACGGGATTTCCTATTCACTTGTGGGGCACGAGTGCTTATAGCTACATGCATATGCCAGGTTGACATTGACATTATCATTGATATTATTATATGGGAGATTGAGAAATCCCAATTGGGTTCTCACCGCTTAGAGGTGAGAGAGATTGCAAGGATACCGCCCTCTATTTTGGAAGATTTAAAGAGAAAACAAGAGGTTATTTTTGGAACTGTAAACTTCTTTGGTTTTGAATGAATGAGAGGTTTGGTGTGCATTGCATATGGACTTACTCGTGAGGTGCTTGTTTATAATTTAACTGATAATACATGGAGATGGATTCAAAGACTTTTAGTACAGAGAGGATCCCATTATGTTCCATCCTTTTTTTCTTTTGAACCTAGACCACATATGAAGGTCGAATAAATCCAATATTTGTTTGAATTTAATTTTTTAAACATTTTGTTGATTTAAATAATTTTTCTAAAATTTTGAAGATTTTGGAAATTTAAAATTTATTATTAATTGTTTTATGTGTAAAGGGAGAAATAATTTTATTTACTTTTATATTTGGAAAATATTTAGCAATTTAAAATTTTTCAATATATAATTTATTGTATTTGTGATAATGCATTGGTAATGTGTCTATAACTTACCAATAACTTATCGATAACAAATCGATCACTTGTCCATAACATGTTAGTGGGATGTTGGTGCAACGTCGACAACCAATATGTACCTCACCACAAACATGTTATAATTTTAATGACCACTACAAAACTAAGGTTTCTTATGTTTCCACATTGTGCATGCATATATGTGCATATATCAAAGCACAACGTGAAAACTCGGAGCACAAATTAGCATATATAAAATATTTATTTCGTAAATGCTCATTTAAAAAAGTGTATATGTAAATGCACACTTAGAGAAGCACTTCTCTATATGCATATATACAAAGGAATTTATGGAAGCATGATTTTATACATGCACATGTATATAAGTGGGTTTCCATATATGCACATATATTTACTTTTTCACTTCTACTCATTTTTTAATATACTTGTAATTCTATATATATGAATTGAACTTGTAAATGTTGTCGGTATTGTAATGTTGTAATATGACATTACTGACAATAATTCCAACAATACCCCCCTTTATCTTTGATGACAATCTTTTAACAAACCACATAGTCTACTAGGCATAGAGATAATTCCACCTTTGTCTTCAACTATCCCCATTTGACATCAATGGGAAAAGGATGCTCCCCCTGAGCTTGTTATTCTCCTTAGAAAATTATTTATGAAATGGATATTACTCCCAATAACATGTCCCTTAATTTTTTTTGACTGCAAAAAATGTTTGAACGGGTTAAAGCAACAGTCCTAAAGAAGTTTGAAAATTGTCACCAACAATGCAAGATAATTCATATTTGTCAATAAAAACAATGTTTGTATTGAACACAAGTAATTATACATCTTTAATAAGACATCATTTGGGTTCACATATCAACAAATTCAAGTATTCCACCCCCTTGAGGGATCGATAAGTAGCATAAATAGTTCACGTTGAAAATTTGAGCTGATGGACAACCAAGTTAAAATTCAGGCGAAGAATACTCAGTCAAAACTCCAATCGACCAACATTACATGATTGTACATTGTATGACACATAATGATATGAAGTAGTCAAACATATGGTTAAATGATTCAATAATCATCCATCAATCCAACCATAATCTATCCTGGTAGTTGACATTGGTCCACAATTATTTCCTTCACGTCTCTTTTGCAAAGATCTGAAACCATGATCGACATTCCTTTGAAGTTTACGGTGGGGATGATGATATGGGTCATATTTTTGTGTTGGTGGGTCAAGTTCACTTAGAGGAGTGCAACAACTTGGCATACAATAACAATTTCATTTTTAATAACATTCTCAAATTCTGGCATGTGAGGAACAAACATTATTGGGTGTTGATTTTGACTTCTTTTCTATCTCCTTTCATCCCCATTTTTCACCTTAAACCTTGTATTTTTGTCTACTTTCACTCAATTGATGGCATAGTAAGTATGTATGAGGTAATAACTTGTTATTTTGAGATTATAGGAAAATTACCTATGATTCAGTATTACAGGAAACGACTATGTTTCCTCAGACATTACAGGAATTGTAGGTTGATATAGTCCCAGTCATTCTAAGTAAGGATTTTTACTTGTAGGTGCTTCACCAATCTATGGGGATGGTAAAATACTTATTTTACCCTTTCCACGACACTCAGTACCCAACGATCAATGGAAGTCAAAACTGGAAGATAGTTATTATATGAAAACCGTACGAAATATGCAGGCAACTATTAGAGGAAATTTAAAATGCAATTATTACAGGAAATCCACAGTCTATTATTACGGGAAACACACAGTTCACACAAAAATTTGGGGATTTGATTCCAAAAGTGAGGAACAAGGGTTATCTTATTAGAGAATCAAGGACCTGATCCAAAAGATCAAGGAACATCCATGACCAACGTTGTAATGGAAATCTGAGCATGTTTTTTGTAATATGTTTTCTAAAAACATAGTATATCGAGAAATGATATTTAGAAGCTATTTTTAGTGTAACGCGAGTGAATAAAAAATTTCTGCGACATGGGTTTTGTGTGGTATAGGACCCTTTAGGTGACCCACATGAAACAATACGAAAAAAAATGAATGACATGGGCTATACAAGTGGTTCTTCATAACATAATTGCTCACATTTTCTTGTAGCGACCGATTTTCAACTTTCTTCATTTGTAAAAGCCATCTTTGATCTAATTAGATAGTTATAAGGATTTGGGAATTAGTTATTGAATATTTTGTATATATAATCCTCAAATAACAGTAAGGGGGAATCAATTAGGTTATGGAGAATGTTGTTATGAACTTGAATACATTCTATAATTGCTAAATTTCCTTGACTTAAATACAAACAAAGTTCTCAGTTATCTCATGCGCTGAATTCCTTTACACATTCTTAGTTTTATTGACAGCATGTCCATGAGAGAAATAATTTCCAAAATTTTGAAGATTTTGGATATTTAAAATTTATTATTAATTGCTTTATGTGTAAAGGGATAAATAATTTTATTTACTTTTATATTTGGAAAATATTTAGCAATTTAAATTTTTTCAATATATGATTTATTTTATTTGTGAAGTTATTAATTCTCTATAATTATCAAAGGTCACTCATAGATCAAGGCTTCTGCATAATGATGATATGCAAGTATCATAGGGTTATCTAACAATTCATATGAATATGATGTTTATTGTAAAATAAAATAAAATGAATTGTATCAACTACTTTTAGAAGGCCATTTTTTATGTTTGAATATACTGAAAATAATGGTATGGTTTTTTAAGGAGAAAATATGAAATAGTAGTTGGAACTATGAAACTAGGTAAAGTTATTCTTATATTATTATGAGTGTGGTAAGTTGAAAAGAAATGGTGCTCATTCTCAACCTCTTTTGTATCAATTGTTTTATACATTTTCTCATTGTAAAGTGTTTTTGGGTTACTTTAACATTGGTTGTCATTTTCGCAATATTCATTTTGTTCATTAAGATCAAGATCTCGGAAAAATAATCTTGATGACTTAAAAATAGTCTTTGTATCATTGGTCCATGCATGTTTTAACATTGCCTAACTAGTTTTTCACTATTGACAACACACTACAAAATTGTTGGTATAGAGTTGATGACACATTATTTGATGATAATGCATTGGTAATGTGTCTATAACTTACCAATAACTTATTGATAACAACTCGATTACTTGTCGATAACATGCTAGTGGGATGTCGGTGCTATGTCGACAACTAATATGTACCTCACCACAGGCATGTTATAATTTTAATGACCACTACAAAACTAAGGTTGCTTATGTTTCCACATTGTGCTCGCATATATGTGCATATATGAAAGCACAATGTGGAAACTCAGAGCTCAAATTAACATATATAAAAGATTTATTTTGTAAATGCTCATTTACAAAAGTGCATATGTAAATGCACACTTATAGAAGCACTTCTCTATATGCATATATATAAAGGAATTTATGGAAGCATGATTTTGTACATGCATATGTATATAAGTGGGTTTCCATATATGCACATATATTTACTTTTTCACATCTACTCATTTTTTAATATACCTGTAATTCTATATATATGAATCGATCTTGTAAATGTTGTCGGTATTGTAATGTTGTAATATGACATTACTGACAATAATAATTATTTTACATAAATGAGAATAATTCCAACAATATCCCCCTTTATCTTTGATGGCAATCTTTTAACAAAACACATAGTCTACCAGGCATAGAGATAATTCTACCCTTGTCTTCAACTATCCCCATTTGACATTAATGGGAAAGGGATGCTCAACCTGAGCTTGTGATTATCCTTAAGAAATTAGTTATGAAATGGATATTACTCCCAATCACATGTCCCTTAATTTGTTTTGATTGCAAAAAATGTTTAAACGCGTTAAAGCAATAGTCCTAAAGAAGTTTGAAAATTGTCACCAACAATGCAAGATAATTCATATTTGTCAATAAAAATAGTATTTGTATCGAACACAAGTAATTATACATCTTTAATAAGACATCATTTGGGTTCACATATCAACAAATTCAATTATTCCACCCCCTTGAGGGATCGATAAGTAGAAAAAATAGTTCATGTTGAAAATTTGAGTTGATGGACAACCAAGTTAAAATTCAGGCAAAGAATAATCAATAAAAACTCCAGTCGATCAACATTACATGATTGTAAATTGTATGACATAATGATATGAATTACTCAAACATATGGTTAAATGATTCAATAATCATCCATCAATCCAACCATAATCTATCCTGGTAGTTGACATTGGTCGACAATTATTTCCTTCACGTTTTTTTTGCAAAGATCTGAAACCATGATCGACATTCCTTTGAATTTTACGGTGAGGATGATGATATGGGTCTTATTTTTGTGTTGGTGGGTCAGGCTCACTTAGAGGAGTAAAACAACTTGGCATATAGTAACAATGTTATTTTTAATAACATTCTCAAATTCTGGCATGTGAGGAACAAACATTATTGGGTGTTGATTTTGACTTCTTTTCTATCTCCTTTCGTCCCCATTTTTCACCTTAAACCCTCCATTTTTTTCTACTTTCACTCAATTGATGGCATAACAAGTATGAATGAGGTAATAACTTGTTATTTTAAGATTATAGGAAAATTACCTATGATTCAGTATTACAGGAAACGACTATGTTTCCTCAGACATTACAGGAATTGTAGGCTGATATAGTCCCAGTCGTTCTAAGTAAGGATTTTTACTTGTAGGTGCTTCACCAATCTATGGACATGGTAAAATACTTATTTTACCCTTTCCATGACACTTAGTACCCAACGATCAATGCAAGTCAAAACTGGAAGATAGTTATTATATGAAAATCGTAGGAAATATGTAGACAACTATTAGAGGAAATTTAAAATGTAATTATTATAGGAAATCCACAGTCTATTATTACTGGAAACACACAGTTCACACAAATATTTGGGGATTTGATTCCAAAATTGAGGAACAAGGGTTATCTTATTAGAGAATCAAGGACCTGATCCAGATGATCAAGGAATATCCATGACCAACGTTGTAATGGAAATCTGAGCATGTTTTTTGTAATATGTTTTCTAAAAACATAGTATATCGAGCAATGATATTTAGAAGCTATTGTTAGTGTAACAAGGGTGAATAAAACATTTCTGCGACATGGGTTTTGTGTGGTATAGGACCCTTTAGGTGACCCACATGAAAAAATACAAAAAAAATGAATGACATGGGCTGTACAAGTGGTTCTTCATAACATAATTGCTCATATTTTCTTGTAGCGACCAATTTTCAACTTTCTTAATTTGTAAAACCCATCTTTGATCTAATTAGATAGTTATAAGGATTTGGGAATTAGTTATTAAATATTTTGTATAAATAATCCTCAAATAATAGTAAGGGGGAATCAATCAGGTTATGGAGAATGTTGTTATGAACTTGAATACATTCTATAATTGCTAAATTTCCTTGACTTAAATATAAACAAAGTTCTGAATTATCTCATGCGTTGAATTCCTTTACACATTCTTAGTTTTATTGACAACATGTCCATGAGAGAAATAATTTCCAAAATTTTGAAGATTTTGGATATTTAAAATTTATTATTAATTGTTTTATGTGTAAAGGGAGAAATAATTTTATTTACTTTTATATTTGGAAAATATTTAGCAATTTAAAATTTTTCAATATATGATTTATTTTATTTGTGAAGTTATTAATTCTCTATAATTATCAAAGGTCACTCATAGATCAAGGCTTCTACATAATGATGATATGCAAGTATCATAGGGTTATCTAACAATTCATATGAATATGATGTTTATTGTAAAATAAAATAAAATGAATTGTATTAACTATTTTTAGAAGGCCATTTTTTATGTTTGAATATACTGAAAATAATGGTATGGTTTTTTAAGGAGAAAATATGAAATAGTAGTTGGAACTATGAAACCAGGTAAAGTTATTCTTATATTATTATGAGTGTTGTAAGTTGAAAAGAAATGGTGCCCATTCTCAACCTCTTTTGTATCAATTATTTTATAAATTCTCTCATTATAAAGTGTTTTTGGGTTACTTTAACATTGGTTGTCATTTTCACAATATTTATTTTGTTCATTAAGATCAAGATCTCGGAAAAATAATCTTGATCACTTAAAAATAGTCTTTGTATCATTGCTCCATGCATGTTTTAACATTGCCTAATTAGTTTTTCACTATTGACAACACGCTACAAAATTGTTGGTATAGAGTTGATGACACATTATTCGATGATAATGCATTGGTAATGTGTCTATAACTTACCAATAACTTATCGATAAAAAATCGATCACTTGTCGATAACATGCCAGTGGGATGTCGGTGCTACGTCGACAACCAATATGTACCTCACCACAGACATGTTATAATTTTAATGACCACTACAAAACTAAGGCTACTTATGTTTCCACATTGTGCTCACATATATGTGCATATATGAAAGCACAATGTGGGAACTCAGAGCACAAATTAACATATATGAAAGATTTATTTTGTAAATGCTCATTTACAAAAGTGCATATGTAAATGCACACTTACAGAAGCACTTCTCTATATGCATATATACAAAGGAATTTATGGAAGCATGATTTTGTACATGCACATGTATATAAGTGGGTTTCCATATATGCACATATATTTAATTTTTCACATCTATCCATTTTTTACTATACTTTTAATTCTATATATATGAATCGATCTTTTAAATGTTGTCGGTATTGTAATGTTGTAATATGACATTAATGACTATAATAATTATTTTACATAAATGAAAATAATTCCAAAAATATCCCCCTTTCTCTTTGATGTCAATCTTTTAACAAAACACATAGTCTACCAGGCATAGAAATAATTCTACCCTTGTGTTTAGCTGTCCCCGTTTGACATCAATGGGAAAGGGATGCTCCCCCTGAGTTTTTGCTTCTCCTTAAGAACTTAGTGATGAAATGGATATTACTCCCAATCACATATCCCTTAATTTGTTTTGACTACAAAAAATGTTTAAATGGGTTAAAGAAACACTCCTAAAGAAGTTTGAAAAATGTCAACAACAATGCAAGATAATTTATATTTGTTAATCCAAACAGTGTTTGTATTGAACATAAGTAATTATACATATTGAATAAGACATCAATTGGGTTCACATATCAACAAATTCAAGTATTCCACCCCCTTGAGGGATCAATAAGTAGCATAAATAGTTCACGTTGAAAATTTGAGTTGATGGACAACCAAGTTAAAATTCAGGTGAAGAATAATCAGTCAAAACTCCAGTCCACTGACATGTCAGGTTGATCCTTGGTCTACCACTTCCAAGGAAATCATCAATAAGTAAGACGAACGTTGCAGGATTGTAATTTGGATGACACATAATGATATGAAGTACTCAAACATATGTTTAAATAATTCAATATTCATCCATCAATCCAACCATAATCTATCCTGGTAGTTGACATTGGTCCACAATTATATCATTCACGTCTCTTTTGCAAAGATTTGAAAGCATGATTGACATGCCTTTGAATTTTACGGCGAGGATGATGATATGGGTCATACTTTTGTGTTGGTGGGCCAGACTCACTTAGAGGAGTGGAACAACTTGGCATATAGTAACAATGTCATTTTTAATAACATTATCAAATTATAGCATCTGAGGAACAAACATTGTTGGGTGTTGATTTTGACTTTTTTTCCATCTCCTTTCGTCCCCATTTTTCACCTTAAAACCTCCATTTTTGTCTACTTTCACTCAACTGATGGAATAACAAGTATGGATGAGGTAATAAGTTTTTATTTTGAGATTAATTCTTGTTTTTCTCTTGTAAATAATGTTTAGGGATATTTCTTTGTAAAAATACCTCTGATTCAGTAATTATAGGAAATGACTATGTTTCCTCAGACATTGCATGAATTGTAGGTTGATATAGTCCCACTCATTCTAAGTAAGGATTTTCACTTGTAGGTTCTTCACCAATCTATGGAGATGGTAAAATACCTATTTTACCCTTTCCATGACACTCAGTACGCAATGATCAATGCAAGCCAAAACTGGAAGATAGTTATTATATGAAAATCGTAGGAAACATATAATTTGTAAAACCGAAAGTAGCGACTGATTTTCAACTTTCTTAATTTGTAAAACACATCTTTGATCTGATTATATAGTTATAAGGATATGGGAATTAGTTCTTGAATATTTTCTATAAATAATTCTCAAATAACAGTAAGGGGGAATCAATCAGGCTATGGAGAAAGTTGTTATGAACTTGAATACATTCTATAATTGCTAAATTTCCCTAACTTAAATACAAAGAAAGTTCTGAGTTATCTCATGCGTTGAATTCCTTTACACATTCTTAGTTTTATTGACAACATGTCCATGAGAACCCCCTAGTATATTTTGTAATTATATTATTTCTGAGCAGTGTGTTGAAAGTACATCCTCTTAATTTCTTTCATGTTTGTTCTTGTTTTTCATTTGCTGTAATTTTCTGTAGAAGCATAATTCTAGATTGCGTACATTTTTTCTTTTCAAATTACTAAGACAACTGAGACGGGGGGGGGGTGTAAATCAATTATTACTGTGCTTAAACAAATTTTTATCTTCTCCAAGTGACTATCAATATAATACAAGATATGGACAACATAAATAATGAGCATCAGTCACACATAAGATATACACAGAGACAAATTTTCATGAGGAAACCCATAAAGGGAGAAAACCTCTTCTTCTTTGAAATGATAGGCAGTCTTTTAAGTTCTGTACATCATCTATATTTGAGCACCAACTCAAAGTGAGGCTACCACCTTTGTTTTACAAGCTCCAACTTGTTAAGAGAACCAACTCTTTGGTTTGTCTAGAACCCACTAGAAGGAAGCACCAACTCCCTACGTGTTCCAACACTGACTGGATGGAAGCAACTACTTCCACTTATACAAGCACCAACTTGCATACATAAAACTCTGTGTTTTCCCGAGCACCACCCTGTCACCCTGTGTTTCTAGCCACAACTAGATGGAAGATACAACTTCTAATATTCAAGAACCAACTTGAATATCAGAGGACCACAGTCCTCCATAGCACCACCCAACCTCCATGAAAATAAATAAATGAATGAATAACCAACAATACAGATATATCAATTCTTACCATTTCTTCATTGTTCTACAATTCTTCTCCGTTACACTATTCTTCTGCTCTGTTCATAATTGGCTTGACTTTTTGTCTCTTTCTATCTGTTCTTTCTCTGTTCTTCTCATGCTCTTTGATATGTGCACATTCTGGTCTTTTCATCTTTTCTGTTCTGTTCGGCTTCTGTTACTCATCTCTGAGTTTTCTTCACACTGCTCATACTGTAATTTTACCTTTCTACAGTTCAACTCATTTTTCCATCAAAACAACAAAAAAAACACAATGGCACTGTATTTCCATTTTATACACACTAACCTCTACAGTTACAACTCAAATCAGCCAGGAAAAACACTTCAACAATTGGATTTCCAACTGTCCAAGAAACATGATTCAGTTCAGCTAACTGATTCATAATTGAACAGTTAATCATGAAGATCAATAGTATCCCTTCGATCAAATTTCCAATTAACAAGCACCATTGGATTAAATTTGCAAGGTCTTGCGTTTATCACATATGCTCACTGGCTGTGACCATGGGCCTAATCAAGAGGCACTTCGGTTTTTCGTTTCGCCAATTTTGTTGCAAGTCACATTGACTCTTCCAAATCTTGATCACAAAATGGAGCCTTGCAACTTGCAATCTCCTTCCTTCATGTGCCCACGACAATGACCAAGCGCTTATCCATAAAGGGATTTCGTGATTCATTCAGGGATTCTTCCATGAGTCTCCTTGACTCCTTGACTCCTAGTACCCGAAATGGAGCCTAGTTATGTTATCTCCTTCCCCTCACATGACCACCAGCGATGACCACATCCTACGCCAAAAGGCGTTTCACAATTTCTCATTTCGACATTCCTGTGATGAAGGGTCTCGACACTCCAAGTTGCGATCCCCGAAATGGAGCTTAGAAATTAGCTCCTTCCCTTAATCCTTCATCGTTGTGACCATAAGTTATGATCAGGGGCCAAGCCCGAGAGTGTTTTGCGATTTCACATATAGCGAGTTGGTAGGTTAGAGCATTTCCTTCCTTTGACTTTTTAGTCAGCGAAATGCCAATTTCTCACCATGTGTCCTCTGCATCCAACGATCCACAACATACCTCGATCCAATGGTCCAGATCAATTCTCGATCCGACGACCCAGATCATTTTAGGATTTTTCATATCGCGAGTTCCCACACCATGCTCCGTTGACTCCTCCAATGTGTAAGTTAGTGAAATTCTAGTCGCTTGCCACATGTCCTTCTTGAAGATGGACGGTCCTCCTGCTTTCAGAATTTTGTAGGCGCACTTCATCTTGCCCATAAATATCATTCTCCTTCTTATGGTTCCAATGACGGTCGATCTTTAGGCTCAGATCTGACGCATGAGAACTGTTCTCTTCTACTTCACGCTCCTCCTATCTGAATTCATATCTGACGGTCATCGAGAATTCTTAGTGGGATCCAACGATCACTATTTATCTTCACTGTTGATCTTTCCATTTCCATGCCATTATCGTTGCGCTGATGATCATCCTGATCTTCGCCATCAATGATAAACACACACACGTTGCCTTATGTTTGTAAGTATGCCAACAATCTCCCCCTTTGGCATTGATGGAAACCTTGAAGAACCTTAACACTACTCTGCCTGAACATCCTACAACAATGTACTTTGCCTCTGTAGTTGATAGGGAAATAGATCCCTGCTTCTTACTAATCCATGCTACCAACGATTCACCCAGGAATAATTCACCTCCACTGGTGCTCTTTCTCTCATCCACACAATTTTCCCAATCAACATCTGAATAAGCAATTAACTAAATATTCTAATTTCTAGGATACCACATACCATAGGTCATTGTGCCCTTCAAGTATTTGAATATCCTTGTTACAACTACTAAATGACTTTGTTTAGGAGCCGACTGATAACTACCTACCATTCCAACAACTTGCATTATATCAGGACGAGATGATGTGATGTACATAAGACTGCCTATCATTGAGCGATATGTCCTTTGATCAACATCAGGTGAAATATCATCTTTACTGAGCTTGAACCCAACCACCATAGGTGTACTAACAGGAGAAGAATCCTCCATCTGAAATTTCTTCAACATCTCTTTCAAATACTTTTTTTGAGAGATAAATATTCCTACAGAACTCTGATTTACTTGTAAAACAAGAAAGTATGATAGTTCTCCTATCATGGACATCTCAAACTATGCTTGCATAGAGTTAGAAAACCATTGGATAGAGGATTCATTAGTACAGCCAAAAATAATATCATCTACATAAACCAAAAAAACTAGTAAATTATCACCTTCAGACTTAATGTAGAGATTGTTGTCAACAATACCTTTCTTGAATCCTTTGTCTTGTAAATTTTTTTCTAGTTTATAATACAAAGCTCATGGTGCTTGTTTTAGTCCATATAAATCCTTCTTCAGCTTGAAAACATAATCAGGATTATCTGTCAATGAGAATCCTTCAGGTTGCTCCATATATACTTCTTCCTCTAGATCTCCATTAAGAAATGCTGGCTTAACATCCATCTGATAAACTTTAAAGTTATTATGACATGAATATCCAAGAAAGATTCTGATGGCTTCCAATCTTTCCACTGGTGCAAAAGTATCATCAAAATCTTGACCTTCAACTTGTGCATACCATTTACAGACCAATCTGGCTTTATTTCTAACAACTTGTCCTTTTTCATTCATTTTATTGTTGAACACCCATTTGGAGCCTATTACATTCTTATCTTCAGGTCTAGGAACAAGCTCCCAAGTATTGTTCTTCTCAATATGATCAATCTCTTCATTCATAACTCTAATCCAATCATTATGCTGGCTGGATTCATCAAAATTTTTAGGTTCAATCATAGATAAAAAGGCAACATGATATTGTTCTGATTCTTTAATAAATTTCCTTCTTGTCTGAACTCCTTTATTTATATCTCCAAGTATCTGATTTTCAGGATGATTCTTTCTAACAATTATGAGAGGTGATTTTGCTTCTTTCTATTGATTTGTGTCAGTCAGAGTATTCGTATCTTCATCTGATTCAGATTCTTCTCTTTTTGGTCCTTGGAACTATTCCTCTTCATCTTCAACTATATCTTTTGTGCTTGGTTCAACGTTGCTTACATTTCTGATCGATATTTATTAATCAACTTTAATGTCGATACAATCAACTGATTTATGCAACCTCTTATTGTAGCATTTGTATCCTTCACTGTTTGTAGCATAAACTAAGAAGATACCTTCATCATCCCTGTCATCATATTTGCCAATATTTTCATCATTATTCTTAATATAACATTTACTTCCAAAGAATTTAAAATGCTTGATTGAAGCAGGTCTTCCAAACCATAGTTCATAAGGAGTCTTGTCACTGTGTGGCATGAGATGAGATTTTTTAAGGATATGAACAACTGTATGGATTGCTTGCACCCAATATTTCTGAGCAATATTCCTTTCATTCATCATTGATCTTTCCACCTGCTAAAATGATCTATTTTGCCTCTCAACCACTCCATTTTGTTGTGGAGTTCTTGGAATAGTGTATTCTCGTTTGATTCCATGTTTATCACATAACTCTTTGAAGTTCCATGAACTAAAATCTCCTCCTCTATCAGACCTTACTGCCTTTAATATTCTTCCTATTTGATTCTCAGTCAGAGCCTTAAACACTTTGAATTTTTCAAATGCTTCATATTTTTCCTTCAAAAAGGCAACCCACGTTACTCTAGAATAATCATCAATAATCAACATAAAATAGTTTTCTTTTCTTGTACCTTATTTTCTTGATGGTCCACATAAATCCATATGTACTAACTAGAGAGGTTTTTCTGTTGAAGGAAATTTTTTATATTTGAACTAAGTGTGAGTAAGATTTCCTATCTGGCAAGGTTTACAAATAGAGTCATATGGCTTTTCTATCTTCTGAAGATATTTTACCTCCCCATTGTTTCTAAGCTTGATTATATGATCAAAATTTAGGTGTCCAAGTCTCCTATGCCATAGCCAACTTTCATCATATTTTCTTAAGTGGCATTCTTCTTTTTCTTCTTTTAACACATAGACATTGTTTTATGTTCTTATCCCTTTTGCAACTAGTTGTCCTGAATTCAAATACTTTATTTTACAATATTTAGAAGTAAAAACAACTTCACATCCTTTGTCACAAAATTGACTGACACTTAGTAGATTATGTTTCAGACCATCTACAAACAACACATCTTGAGCTTTTCCTTTGCCATTACTTAGGCTTACCATTCCTTTACCTTTTATTTTTCCTGGTGCATCGTTTCCAAAAGTTACATTCCTTGATTTGTTTTCACTTAGAGTTAGAAACTTACTTTTGTCTCTAGTCATATGTTTGGAACATCCACTGTCAATATACCAGGGATTCTTTTGTCTCTGGGATGATAACACTAATCTGCACTGGTCATCTTCTTTCTTCTTCCAAACCTTGAAATGTTCAACAGAAGGATTTAGATCTGGCTTATAGTTCCTTAAGCGACAGTCTGCAACTTTATGTCCATAATTATGGCAGTTGTAACATTCTGGTTCACTGAATAAAAGATCATAACGATTGTTATGCTCATAACTGTTGTTCTGTTTCACCTGCTTCCTTCTTCCAGTCATCACATGATTTATAATCTATGATTGTTTGTTTCTTGGCTGTCTCAATCTTTGTGGTGGAAAATAATTATTCCTTGAAAAACTTGATTGCTCATATCTAAGTATTAAAGAACAATTTATAGCTTTGTGACCAAAGTTAGAATAGAAAAAAAAATATCCATAGAAAAATCCTTTGTACCTGGTAAAAAACTCTCTTCTTTGAGTGGGTTGATTTCTTCCATTCTAATAGTTTCTCTGATCTACAGATTCAGTTCTGGTGCTTTTTCTTCCATTCCTTCTTGGTGGCTGATTTTCTTTCTTTGTTTCTGCAGAGTGGTTGTTGTCAATGATTGTGGATTTTAAAAACTTGATGGGTTCTATATTACTTGGATGATCACTACTTGATCCTTCTTCATAGCCCAAGCCAGCTTTCAACTTTGGATTCCTTTGCTGATTTAGAATGGAAGTTAATTCTTCTGAGGCTTTAATACTTGACAGATTTTGGTGATACAATGCCTTAAAC
>ML776845.1:1621281-1657823 GCA_009831015.1 Picea engelmannii
ACCTCTCTAGAGTCATATCTTTTACAACAATAATGTATTTCTAAAAGTCTACATTTATTAATCAAATATTCTAGATTATTAATTTAATATTCTAAATTAATAATCATTTTATTCTAACTTTATAACCTATGATATTTGTATTTTGGATTATCTAACACATTTCTTTTCTAGTTTTTACTATCTCTTCTTCTAAGGCTTCACACCTTGCTTTCTTCTCTGATAACTGTTGTTTCAGAGTGTTTTCTATTTTCTTTTCCTCTTATAACTCCAATTTTAGTAGAGAAATGTCTTCATTAGGTTATTTATTATTCATTTTAAACTGCATCAACAATTGTTTTTGTTTTCTCTTCTTACATATGATTCTGTCAATTTCTTCCAAAGCACTGATTAATTCACCTTCCATATCGACCAAATCTTATTGATCAACCATTCCACCTCCTAAATTTTCATCATCAAGATCTCCCATAGACATAAGCATAAAATCATTCACTTTGTCTTCACAGGTTGAATCACTATCTATGTCTTCTGAGGAGTCATCATTGTTTGCACACAAACTTTTCTTATTACTATATTTCTTAAGTTTGTATTTCTGTTCATCATCAGAGTTCTATTCCTTTTTCTGGTGAGGACACTTAGATGCAAAATGACCTATCTTACCACAGTTAAAACATTTGAAGGGGAGCTTTCCTTGGTATTTGTCTAATCCTTTCTGTAACATTCTCACAAATTTTGCCTCAATATCATCTAGTTCTGAATCAATATTCTTGTCTGCTTTAAAATATGCTTCTCTAGTAGTGGATTTATCTTTGCTAATTCTCATTTCATATGCAGTTAGATTTACTAGGAGTTGATCAATGGACAGATTTTTAAGATCATTTAGTTCTTCTATTGCAGAGACTTTTGGATTAAATTTATCAAGCAAAGATCTTAAAATATTCTAAACTAAAAATGATTCTTCAATCTTCTCACCAAGACCCTTCATGGCATTCACAATTTCTTCAACTCTTAAAAAATACTTTCTAACTTTTTCATCTTCATTCATCTTCAGTTGTTCAAATTTTAATCTGTATGTTTGAAGTTTGGCATCTTTTACTTTCTCATTTCCTTCATAACTGCTAATAAGTTTATCCCACATTGCTTTGGCAGTTTCAAGATTCATCACCTTTACAAACTCAGCTTCAGCAAGTCCATTCAATATAGTATTCATTCCCTTATCATTAAAAATAAACTCTAACTAATCATCCTTGGAAGCTAGCACAACAGGCTTTTTATATCCAGTCTCTACTACATCCCAAACATCAACACCTAAGGCCATTAAGTATGTTCTCATTCTAATCTTCTAGAAGGAAAAAATTGTTCCATCAAATAGAGGAGGCTTAAGGTCTCAAGACCCTTCATAACTTGTCATGTTTAAGCTTACAGATCTACCTTTAAAATAAAGGAACTGGCTCTAATACCAATTGCTGAAATTACTAAGACAACTGAGAGGGGGGGGGGTGGTGAATCGGTTATTATTGTTCTTAAACAATTTTAAGTCTATTAAACCATTTTTTATCTTCTCCAAGTGACTATAAATATAATAAAAGATATGGAAAACATAAATAATGAGCATCAGTCACACATAAGATATACACAGAGACATATTTTCATGAGGAAACCCATAAAGGGAGAAAACCTCTTCTTCTTCGAAATGATAGGCAGTCTTTTAAGTTTTGTACATAATCTATCTTTGAAAAACAACTCAAAGTGAGGCTACCACCTATGTTTTACAAGCTCCAACTTGTTGAGAGTACCAACTCTCTGGTTTCTCTAGCACCCCCTAGAAGGAAGCACCAACTCCCTGTGTGTTTGATCCAGATTATTTTCGGCACGAAATGAGATCGGAGATATAATAAAGAAATGCATAGAGATATCACATATATTCAATAATATAACATAAATGTATTAGAGATGAAACCATAAACATAGATATACAGTAATACACTATTTCTATTAATGAAAGAAATGTACAGAGACTGTAAAAATACAGAGTGAAAAACTCGCTAGAATGGTGGCAACTTATCTCTGAGAAGAGATGTGACGGCTACTCACATTCGCATGAAGATGATTACAATGAGGCTCTGAAGGCCTTTTTACAATAATAAGGAATGAAAAAAACCCTATACATACAAAAACCTAACCCTAGGAGATGAAGCGCCAAAAGTCATGTGGGCCCCGTTTGGGTAAGTGAGTACATCAACTTCCTGGGGTCGTAACTTTTGCAGACCATCTTCGTTTTAGGCGTGTGATATCGCGTTGGAAAGGTATCATCGAGGAGATTAATTTTGGGGGATAAATAATGCCTTCAAATATTATTGAGAACCTCTATCTTGAAAAACCTTCATTTGGGCCCTCAAAATGTCCCTGGAAGTTAAAACTTGCTAAAAATAGTAAATTGCCAAAATTGACAGAGAGCTGTTTTGAGCCATTTGGAAAAGGTGGGTGGCCACCAATATCCACCTGGATCAATCCTCCCTCCTTAGGAAGCAATGGTCTCCATTGCGTTGAGTTCCTAGGGGAGTGGGAAAAGCGTTTGTTGAATCTGCATCTTACTGAGCTGCTTGTCTTGCCGGAGACGTCGCGCTACTCAGTTTGTGAAAATCTGTCACGAACCTGTTGAGGTTGACGCTGATAAACAAGTTGAGATACATGAGAGGACGATGTGCAGAAGGAATCTTTTCACTTTAGTGCAACCTTGTCGACTTGCTTCTGTTGGATAGAAGGTGCTTGGGGCAAGGCTATAGTGGTTGCAATGTCCTTTTGTTATCCTTTTGAACAAATTGTGAAGAAGATGAATTTTTCAGTATGAGATACTACCTTGCAACCTTTTTTAGGTGGAACATTAGTCAAAACTACGTCTGGTATTCTATAGAGATGACCCCCCAATGTAACAATGAAACTACGAGGTCAAGACTCATAAACAACATGGTGTCTCCACATATATGGTTGGCCTAAGAGAACATCACAGACATCCAGTGGGGAAACATCACATAATACCTCATCCTTGAAGGGTTGGATGCCATATGAAAATCAACATTGTTGGTTGACACAGAGATCTCGTCCTTGCCGAAGCCACCCGATGTTGTATGGCTGCAGGTGTGGTGTTGTCGACAATCCCAACTGTTTGATGACCTCTGCTGAGATGAGGTTTTTTTGGCTTCCATTATCAATAATAAAATGTAGTGGGGTACCCTTCACCCACATCTGTGAATGAAAAAGGCGCTCCCCCTCTTCAGGATCTGTTGGTTCTTCTGGTTGAATTGCTGTAGTCGCGACAATAGAAGTGGGATCTGCACCAATGATCTGTCCTTTACCAATATTTTCAGAATCAGATTCTGAATTAGGGTTTGGTTCCTTGTCTTTGATATCGACCACCAATGAATTTTTTGAGTGACATTCTTCGGTTGTGTGTTAGGGGATTTTGTGGAAATCACACCATTTTCCGGTGTCCTTCTTTGTCTTCTCGTGACCCTTATTTTCCTGTGTCTTGGACGTATTTTCGGGAGACTGTTTTTTAGGGTCGTCTTTGTCATACTTTGGTTGTTGTGGATTTGCATAACCAAATTCCCATTTGTTCTGGTGCTTAAATTTCTACTCAATTTTAATAGGATATCGATAAGCAACACCGAGTGATGAGATGTCCAGGAAATCCATTTCAGTCTGGATGTATCTATGTAGAGGCCCACGGTATTTTAGAACCAAATGTCTCTCGAAGTCTTTGATACCCAGCTTGGTGCGCAATGTATGGAAGGTATTGGTGAAATATGGAACTTCTTGGCCCCTCTCTTGTCGCAGTGTGGTCCATCTCATGTACTGGTCCTCATAGTTGCCAACAAGGTAATACTGTTCTTTTACCGCATCCACAAAAAAATCCCAAGTTGGATCGACCCCATATATTCCAGAGTCCTCTATGGAACTTTGCTTCTAGTAAGTTTCCCACCAATATTTGACATGAGGGAGAGCTTTAAGGAGTGAGAAGGTGATCTTTTCTTTGTCGAAAAAATTGTGAACAGAGAAATAACCTTCTAGCAGAGTTAACCATTTTTCTAGGGCTTCTACATCTATCTGTCCTTCAAATACATAAATATCAAAATTAACTTGTACCTTGAAAGGAGAGGTGCCTCCAAAGTGTCCACTTGATGAATATGCGCCTAATTCTATCGGTAGGCGTTGAAGGATGTGGGAAAAATTCTCCATCATTTCGTCCCTCTGTCGTGTGAGAGCTTGCTCAATAAACAGATTGAGAGGACCGTCTTCTCCGTCATTTTTCTTTTCTTCCACTATTGAGGGTTTATTGGGTGTGTGAGAGTGATTGTCTTAAGGAGATACAAGATCGATATCCAACTTGCTATAATTGGACCTCGTCAGGGACATGCACTGAAAAAATGATCAAGAGCAGCCTGCTCTGATACCACTGATCTGGATTATTTTCGGCACGAAATGAGATCGAAGATATAATAAAGAAATGCATAGAGATATCAAAAATATTCAATAATATAACATAAATGTATCAGAGATGAAACCATAAACATAGATATACAATAATACATGCATTTTATTAATGAAATAAATGTACAGAGACTGTAAAAATACATAGTAAAAAACTCACTAGAATGGTGGAATCTTATCTCTGAGAAGAGATGTAACGGCTACTCGCATTCACAAGAAGATGATTACAATGAGGCTCTGAAGGCCTTTTTACAATAAGTAGGAATTCCAAAAACCCTAAACATCCAAAAACCTAACCCTAGGAGATGAAGCGCCAAAAGTCATGTGGGCCCCATTTGGGTAAGTGAGTACATCAACTTCCCGGGGTCGTAACTTTTGCATACGATATCCGTTTTAGGCATGTGATAGCTCGTTGGAAATTTATCGTCAAAGAGATTCATTTTGGGGGCTTAATCATGCCTTTGGCCATCATTGAGAACCTTTATCTAAAAAAACCTTCATTTGGGCCCTCAAAATGGACTCGGAAGTTAAAACCTGCTAAAAATAGTAAATTGACAAAATTGCCAGAAAATTGTTTTGAGCCATTTGGAAAAGGTGGGTGGCCACTGATATCCATATGGATCAATCCTCCATCCTTAGGAATAAATGGTCTCCATTGCGTTGAGTTCCCGAGGGAGTGGGAAAAGTGTTTGTTGAATCTGCATCTTGCTAAGTTGCTTATCTTGTTGGAGACATCGCATTGCTGAGTTTGTGGAAATCCATCACGAACCTATTGAGGTTGAGGCTATTCAACAAGTCGAGATACATGAGAGGATGATGTGCAGAAGGAATATTTGCACTTTCCTACAGCCTTGTCAACCTGCTTCTATTGGATAGAAGGTGCTTTGGGCAAGGCTGTAGTGGTTGTAGTGTTCTCCTTTTGAACAGATTGTGAAGAAGATGAATTTTGCAGTATGAGATACTACCTTGCGGCGCTTTTTAGGTGGAAAAATAGTCAGAACTACCTTTGGTATTCTATAGGGATGACCCCCCCCAATGTAAAAATGACACTACGGGGTCGAGACTCATAAACAACATGGCGTCTCCACATATATGGTTGGCCCAAGAAAAAATCATAGACATCCAGTGGGGCAACATCACATAATACCTCATCCTTGAAGGGTTGGATGACGTATGACAATCGACACTGTTGGTTGACACGAAGATCTCATCCTTGCTGAAGCCACCGGATGTTGTATGGCTACGGGTGTGGTGTTGTCGACAATCCCAACTGTTTGATGACCTCTGCTGAGATGAGGTTTTTCTGGATTCCGCTATCAACAATAAAATGCAGCGGAGTCCCCTTCACCCACATCTATGAATGAAAAAGGCGCTTCCCCTCTTCAGGATCTGTTGGTTCTTCCGGTTGAATTGCTGTGATCGCGACAATAGTAGTGGGGTCTGTGTCAATGATTTTTCCTTTACCAGTATTTTTAGAATCAGATTCTGAATCAGGGTTTGGATCCTTGTCTTTGATCTCGACCACCAATGACTATGTTGAGCGACATTCATCGGTGGTGTGTCAGGGGCTTTTGTGGAAATCACACCATTTTCCGTTGTCCTTCTTTGTCTTCCCGTGACCCTTCTTTTCCTGTGTCTTGAGATAATTTCCGGGAGATTGTTTGTTAGGGTTGTGTTTGTCATACTTTGGTTGTTGTGGATTTGTAGACCCAAATTCCTGTTTGTTCTGGTGCTTAAATTTCTGCTCAATTTTAACAGCATATCAATAAGTAGCACCGAGTGACGAGATGTCCAGAAAATCCATTTCAGTTTGGATGTATCTATGTAGAGCCCCACAGTATTTCAGAACCAAATTTCGCTCGGAGTCTTTGATACCCAGCTTGGTGCGCAAGGTATGAAAGGTATTGGTGAACTCCATGTTGGCATGTTTTTAGGTAGATGTGCTTGTCATTGATGGCAAGATCAGAGTACACAGTGATGGAAAAATAGGGACAACGTAAGCTCAGAAGATATAGTGCAGAGTTGCACGAAGAGTGAAAGAGTGTGCTTGTTTATGTGATGACAAATAGGCAGGCAAGGAATATCAGCGGCGCAGGGATAATTGCATGGAAAGATCAGAAGCGTAAACTCCATTTCGAAGTTTCGGATACCGGGCATTGGAGGAGTCAAGGAAGCAACTCGTGACAAGAATGCCAAAATGATGAAATGCGAAATGCCAGAATACGTTGATCCAACTCCATTTTGGAGTTTCATATACCGAGAGATTGAGAAGTCAAGAGTTGAGACTCATCAACACAGGAGTCCCAGAGTTGCAAAATCTGGAATCCCCAAATCTCAAAAGAGGCACATCAACAAGAGTTTTACAGACCGGGAAATAACTCCATTTCAGAGACCTGGATACCAGGAGTTGAAGTATTGAAACACTTCACCACAGGAGTCTCAATATCGCAAAATGCGAAACACCGAAATCCCGAAAGCAGGAGACAATTCTGGATACCGGGAGTTGAAGTGTCAAAACACTTCACCACAGGAGTCCTGATATCGTGAAATGAGAAATGTTGAAATCCTGAAAGCAGGAGACAGTTCTAGATACCAGGATTTGAAGTGTCAAAACACTTCACCACAGGAGTCTCGGAATCGCGAAATGGGAAATGCTGAAATCCCAAAAGCAGAAGACAGTTTCGGATACGATAATTTTGGATACCGGGAGATGGAAGAGTCAAGTGTCGAGACTCCTCATCATAGGAGTCCCGAAGTTGCGAAGTGTGAAAAGAGGAAAAGATGATCTAACTTCATTTCGGAGTTTTGTAGAATGGGACTTGGAAGTGTCAAGAACATTCACATCAAGAATGTTGAAATCGTGATATGAAAAATCGCGAAGTGATATGGGCCGATAGATCCAGGAGGAGAATGTGGCAGACCAAGTTATAAAGGATAGGTGGAAGACTATGACACATGGCACGATAAGACAATGACAAGTGTCGATTTGATTAGGAATTTAAGGCCATTGGAAATCACAATTCTGAGTGACACGTGAAAACCACTCCGGTCATGACACGTCATCGAGTGACACAAGACTGACCTCACTCTAGAAGTTTTTGCTTCTGGAGTTTTAACTCCATCACTTCCCCAAAGTCCCAAAGGTTGAAGTCCCAGGGCAAAGGATAGTCATCCGATCACCACGGATCGAGGAACGTTGATTTGGAGATCAAAGCACTTGTCTGATTGGAGAGGGATCATATTCCAGTGGTCACATCGTTGAAGAACTGTAGAAGAGAACTCGAAGCAGCAAGATCCATTTCAGAGTTTCGGGGATCGGGACATGGAGAGTAACGAAATATTCACCACAGGGATCCCAAAATGCCAAAGTGTGAAATGGTGAAATGAATGCAAGATTCAATGAAGTCAATTCAATGGTGTAGATGAATTTGAATAAGATCGGAGGGCAACTGTTTCACTTCATAGTGTAACTGCTAGAAACAAATGATGGTTTCTGCTAGAGGATGAGCTCATCTATGAAAAATAAGATGAAGAGTCTCAACTACCAGAGAAGCTGAGAAATCTTGAGATAACACCTAGTGATGATGGATGCTTGGGGTAAACCGATAGAGAGGTTGAAGAGTTACCATGATGATCAGGTAGAGCACTCAGAATGAGCAGGAGATGCAGAACAGAGAGAGACAACGTGGCACATAGGAGATGGGATAGCGGTGGAAGAGTGAAGTGGAGAAAACACCCCGATGTGTAGGAGTGTGGGGTTGTAGAGGATGCAAGAGGAAGAAGAAGATTGCATGCAAAAGGTGCATAGAGAGTATAAGAATGCCGAACAAAGAAGAAATGGTTGTTGTTGTTGAGGGTGATTGAGGGGTGAAGAAGGAGGCAGAGTGCAGTAGTAGAAATGCACAGAAGGGGAATGGTGCACTGAAGGGACATGGCGCAGAGAGAATAAAAGGAAAAAATACAGAAAGTGCAAGGCATGTGCAGAAGACACTGATGCAAACAGAGCAACGCATTGTAGTAGAACAATGATGAGACCGGTAATCCATTGAAGAACTTTATATCGCTGTAATAAGTCTTAATAGAAAATATTTAGATTTCAAGGTGCTAGGGAGGTGCTAGGGAGGATTGTTTTCCTTAGAGGTTCAAGTGGGTGCTTGAACAAAGGGAGTTGTAGCTTTCATCTGGTTGTAGCCATAGAAACCAGGGTGGCAGGGTGGTGCAAGGGAGAACTGTTGTTCTCTGTTATACAGGTTGGTGCCTATGTGACTGGAAGTTGGTGCTTCCATCCAGTTGGTGCTGGAACACTTAGGGAGTTGGTGCTTCCTTCTAGTGGGTGCTAGAGAAACCAGGGAGTTGGTGCTTCCTTCTAGTTGGTGCTAGAGAATCCAGAGAGTTGGTGCTCTCAGCAAGTAGCATCTTGCATAATAGAGGTTGTAGCCTCATTATGATTTGGTGCTCATATGTATGATAATGTAAAGAATTTACAGATTACTTATCATATAAAGAAGAAAAGGTTTTTTCCCTTTATGGGTTTCCTCAGGAAATATCTATCTCTGTGTATCTCATTTGTGTGAATGATTATGAATGATTTATTGCTTACTTCCTTGCATAATTGTGATTATCATTGAGTGGTCTAGAAAGGGTTTAAAATAAGTATGATTGTTTAAGCAAGGTTACAACTGATTCACCCCCCCTCTCAGTTGTCCAACATTTGTTATCAGAGCCAACCCATTTTATCTAAGGGTATATCCGAGAGATTAAACATGTCAAGCCATGAAGGAAATTCAACCAATAAGGCCCCTCTGTTCAATGGAACAAACTTTTCCTTTTGGAAAGTTAGAATGAGAACCTACATAATGGCTTTAGGTGTAAATGTTTGGGATGTCTGGTTATGTAAAGCCAGTTGTACTAGCTAATAAGGATGACACGCTAGAATTTATCTTCAATGCTAAGGTTATGAATACTATCTTGAGTGGGCTTGTAGAAGCAAAATTCGTAAAATTTATGCACCTAGGAACTGCCAAAGAAATGTGGGACAAACTCATTAGCAATTATGAAGGTAATGAGAAGGTAAAGGATGCCAAGCTTCAAACCCACAGAATATAGTTTGAACAACTGAAGATGAAAGAAGATGAAACTATTGGAAAATAATTTCTGAGAGTAGAAGAAATGGTAAATGAAATGAAATCACTTGGTGAAAAAATTGAGGAACCTTCTTTAGTTCAGAAAATCTTGAGATCTCTCCTAATCTTGAGATCTCTCCTAGATAGGTTCAATCCAAAGGTCTCTGCTCTAGAAGAACTTAATGATCTAAAAACCCGTGAGTTTGATCAACTTCTAGGAACATTGACTGCATATGAAATGAGAATAGTTAAAGATAAACCCACCTCCAGAGAAGCATCATTTAAGGCAGACAAGAATGAGGATTCTGAGCCCGATGAAATTGAAGCAAAATTTTTGAAGAGACTGAAGAATGGATCAGGCAAATACAAAGGTAAATTGCCTTTCAAATGTTTCAGCTGTGGTAATATAGGTCATTTTGCAAATAAATATTCCCACAAAAGAAAGGATCAGACATGTGATGATGAGGAGAAGCACAAACACAAAAATTTCTTTAAAGAGAATAACTTTAAGAAGAAAAGTCTTTGCGTAAACAATGATGGTGATCCTTCAGATAATGAAGACAATGACTCCTCTATTGAAGATGAGCTAAATGACTTCATACTTATGGCCAAAGAGGATTATGATAATAAAATCACAGGAAGTGATGCTAATGAAGAAGAAGTTTTGGTTGACATGGAAGGAGAACTAATCAGTGCACTAGAAGATATTGCTAGACTAAGAATTAAGAATAGAAAGAAAAGACAATTGCTGATACAGTTTGAGAAAGACAGTAAAGAACCTGATGAAGACCTTGTCCTACTAAAAGTGGAATTAGAAGAGGCAAAGAAAATCGAAGACATTCTGAAATGACAATTATCAGAAAAGAAGGCAGGATGTGAAGCCTTAGAACAAGAAGTAGTGAAAACTAGGAAAGAGATGGAGAAGTTTCAAGCCTTGTATAATCAGAATCTGTCAAGTATCAAAGCCCCAGAAGGATTAGCCACCATTCTGAATCAGCAAAGGAATCCAAAGCTGAAAATTGGTTTGGGTTATGAAGAGGGATCAAATAGTGGTAAGCCAAGAAATGAAGAACCCATCAAGTTTGTCAAATCTACAACTAGTGACCACAACAAACCTGCAGAAACAAAGGAAGACAACCAACCGCCCATGACTAGTAAAGAAAAAGGTGCCAGGACTGAATTTGTAGAACAAATAAATAGTGTGCTCCCTACTAAAAGACATCATCAGCATGGAAGAAATCGATTTGCTCAAAGAAGACAACCATTTTCCAGGTACAAAGAATTTTTCTATGGCTATTTTTTCTATTGTTCTAACTTTGGTCACAAATCTGTGAATTGTTCCTTAAGACTTAAACATGAGAAATTAAGATTTCAAAGGCATAAATACTTGCCACAACAAATAATGATACAACCAAGTAACAAACCTTCACAGATTGCAAATTTCCAAATTAAGTTTAGAGACATGCAACTAAGGAGGTCAAGAAATAATCAACAGTCAATAAGTAGACAACGCTGCAACAATAATTTTGACGTATTGAACAATGAGATTGAATGCTACATCTGTCATAACTATGGACATAAATATGTTGACTGTCGATTAAGGAACTATGAACCAGATTTGAATTCCCCTGCTGAAAATGTCAAGGTGTGGAAGAAGAAAGAAAGTGACAAGTGTGGATTAGTGTTGTCAGCTCAAAGAAAAATGAACCCTTGGTATATAGACAGTGGATGCTCCAAACATATGACGTGAGACAAAGGTAAGTTTCTATCTCTAATTGGAAGCAAATCAGGAAACATAACCTTTGGAAATGATGCTCCAGGTAAAATAAAGGGTAAAGGGATGGTGAGTTTAAGTAATGGAAAAGGAAAACCCCAAGATGTTCTACTTGTAGATGGGCTGAAACATAATCTTCTCAGTGTAAGTCAAATGTGTGACAGAGGATGTGAAGTGGTGTTCATGTCCAAGGACTACAAGATAAAGTCTCTAAACTCAGGACAAGTGGTGGACAAAGGCATAAGAACAGAAAATAATGTATATGTGCTGAAAGAAAATAAAGAAGAGTGTCATCTAAGAAAACATGATGAAAGTTGGTTATGGCATAGGAGACTTGGACATCTAAACTTTGACCACTTAATCAAACTCAAAAATCTCGAGGTAGTAAAATATCATCCGAGAATATCAAAGCCCCAAGATTCAATGTGTAAACCTTGCCAAGTAGGAAAGCTAACCAGGACATAGTTTAAGTCCAAGAGATTTACTTCAACAGAGAAACCACTCCAACTAGTTCATATGGATTTATGTGGACCATCAAGACAGAAAGGCACAGGGAAAGAAAACTACTTCATGATGATTATTGATGATTACTCCAGACTTACTTGGGTTGGCTTTCTCAAGGGAAAAGATGAATCTTTTGAGAAGTTTAAAATATTTAAGGCTTTAACTGAGACTCAAACAGGAAAGAGGTTAAAGGAAGTAAGATCAGACCAAGGAGGAGATTTTATGTCAAGTGACTTCAAGGAATTCTGTGATAAGCATGGGATCAAGAGAGAATACACCATCCCAAGAAATCCACAACAAAATGGAGTAGTTGAGAGGCGAAACAGAATAGTGCAGGAAATGGCCAGGTCAATGATTAATGAGAAGAACATTGGTCAAACCTACTGGGTAGAATCAATACACACAACAGTCCATGTTCTTAACAAATCTCACCTCATACCACAAAGTGACAAGACACCGTATGAACTATGGTATGGGAGACCTGCTTCAATTAAACACTTCAAAGTCTTTGGGAGTAAATGTTACATAAAGAATAATGATGAGAACCTTGGAAAATATGATGATAGGGATGATGAAGGTATCTTCTTAGGATATGCTACAAACAAAAAATGATACATATGTTATAATAAGAGGTTGCATAAAATGGTTGACTCTATTGACATAAAAGTTGATGAGGAATCCTAGCAAGAGAGGTTTACAAGAATGAGTTCTCTATAGAAGACACAACTAAAGCTGAAGATGAACAGGTCCAAGAATAAAAAAATGAAGACTCTGAATCAGATGAAGACACAGATACTCAAACAGACTCAAATCAACAGACAACTTCAAATTCCTCCTCCAGAATCACTCAAAAGAATCATCCTGCAAGTCAGATAATTGGTGAAAAAGACAAAGGTATACAAACCAAGAGAAAGCTAATCAAAAACACCAAACAATCACATATAGCTTTCATATCCATGCTGGAACCCAAGAATTTTAATGAAGCTAGCAAAGATGACCATTGGGTTAAAGAAATGAATGATGAATTTGATCAAATTGAGAAAAACAATATGTGGGAGATGGCTCATAGACCTGAAGGTAAAAATGTCATTGGCTCCAAATGGATCTTTAAGAATAAATTGAATGAGCAGGGACAAGTTGTCAGGAACAAAGCAAGATTGGTCTGTAAAGGGTATGCTCAGATAGAAGGATTGGATTTTGATGAAACATTTGTGCCCGTAGCAAGATTAGAAGCTATCAAAATGTTTCTTGCCTATGCTTGTCATAAAAGGTTTAAAGTCTATCAAATGGATGTTAAGTCAACTTTTCTAAATGGATATTTAAGTGAAGAAGTCTATATGGAACAACCAGAGGGTTTCGAACTGTCTGATAATACTGACTTAGTATGCAAGCTGAAGAAAGATTTATATGGGTTAAAACAAGCCCCTCGAACCTGGTATCACAGACTGGATACATATCTCAAAGGAAAAGGGTTCAAGAGAGGAACAATCGATAACAATCTGTATATCAAAACAGAGGATAATGATCTGCTCATTGTATTGGTCTATGTAGATGACATCATCTTCATATATAATAAGGATTCGTTGGTACAATGGTTTGCTTCTACCATGGAGTCTGATTTTTAAATGTCTATGATAGGTGAACTGCCATTTTTTCTTTGTCTGCAAATTACTCAGAGGTCTGAAGGGATGTTTATTTCTCAAGAAAAATATCTAAGATAAATGTTGAAAATATTTCAAATGGAAGACTCTAAACCTGTGGGCACACCTATGGTTACTGGATGCAAATTAAGTAAGGATGATGACTCACCTGATGTTGATCAAAGTTCATATAGATCAATGATCGATAGCCTGCTGTACATCACAACATCTCGCCCAGACATAATGCATGTTGTTGGAATGGTAGGAAGATATCAGTCTGCACCTAAATAGAGTCATTTACTAGATGTAAAAAGGATATTTAGGTATTTGAAAGAAACAATGACTTATGGTCTGTGGTATCCCAGAAATCAGAATTTTCAGTTAACTGCCTATTCAGATGCCGATTGGGAAAACTGTGTTGATGAGAGAAAAAGCACTAGTGGAGGAGCATTCTTCCTGGGTGACTCTTTAGTAGCATGGCTTAGTAAAAAGTAAGGTCCCATTTATTTATCAACTACAGAGGCAGAGTACATTGCTGCTGCTACCAGTTGCACACAGATATTATGGATGATTCAAACACTTGCAGAATTGGAGGTAAAAAACGCTGCACCAATCCCAATCCATTGTGATAACATTAGTGCCATCAGTGTGTCCAAGAATCCTGTATTCCACTCCAATACCAAGCATATTCCCATAAAATACCATTTTTTGAGAGAGAAGGTCACCATTAAGGTTGTTCAGGTCCATTAAATTCCAACCACAAAACAAATTGTAGACATCTCTACTAAACCCCTAGCCAAGACACCATTATAATATCTTCGATAGAAGCTGGGTGTCATCCCGTCTCACACCTAAGAGAGTCAATCCTATTAGGGGGGGATTTGTATTGATTAAATATCTGATACCTCCTAAAAATATTGCAACAGTTTAGGGTGAGCATGTTTTCTTTGACATTGATGTCAAAGGGGGAGAAAAGGAGTGGTCCGGACTGGATGCTACAGTTGGAAGTCCAAACAGATTAGTGCAGTCATTTAGGGTTTCCATCAATGCCAAAGGGGGATATTGTTGGCATGTTTTTAGGTAGATGTGCTTGTCATTGATGGAAATATCAGAGTATGCAGCGATGGAAAAACATGGACAACATATGCTCAAAAGAGATAGTGCAGAGGTGCACGAAGAGTGCAAGAGTGTTCTTGTTTATGTGATGGAAAACAGGCAGGCAAGGAATATCAATAGCTCAGGGATAATTGCATGGAAATATTAGAAGCGTAAACTCCATTTCGGAGTTTCGGATACCGAGCATTAGAGGAGTCAAGGAATCAACTCACGACAAGAATGTCGAAACAATGAAATGCGAAACGTTGGAATACGTTGATTCGATTCCATTTCGGAGTTTCAGATATCAAGAGATTGAGAAGTCAAGAGTTGAGACTCGTCAACACAGGAGTCCCGGAGTTGAAAAATCCGGAATCCCAAAATCCCGAAAGAGGCACATCAACAAGAGTTTTACAGACTGGGAAATAACTCCATTTTGGAGTCCTACATACCAGGAGTTGAAGTGTTGAAACAGTTCACCATAGGAGTCCCGGTATCGTGAAATGTGAAACATCGAAATCCTGAAAGCAGGAGACAGTTCCAGATACTGGGAGTTGAAGTGTCAAAACACTTCACCATAGGAGTCTCGATATCATGAAATGCGAAACACCAAAATCACAAAAGCATGAGACAGTTCCAGATATCGGGAGTTGAAGTGTCAAAAAACTTCACCACAGGAGTCCGGGGATCGTGAAATGGGAAATGTCGAAATCCCAAAAGCAGGAGACAATTTCGAATACCAGGAGATGGAGGAGTTAAGTGTTGAGACTCCTCATCATAGGAGTCCCGAAGTTGCGTAGTGCGAAAAGCCAAAAAGATGATCTGACTTCATTTCGGAGTTTCACAGATCGGGACTTCGAAGTGTCGAGAACATTCACATCAAGAATTCCAAAATCATGATAAGTGAAATCGCGAAGTGATATGGGCCAATAGATCCAGGAGGAGAATGTGGCAGACCACATCAGAAAGGACAGGTGGAAGACTATGAAATGTAGCATGATCATACAACGAAAAGTGTTGAGTTGATTAGGCATTTCAGGCCACTGGAAATCACAATTTTGAGTGACACATGAAAACCACTCCATTCAAAACATGTCATCGAGTGATGCAAGACTGACCTCACTCCGAGAGTTTTTGCTTCGGGATTTTTAACTCCATAACTCCCCCAAGGTCTCAAAGGTTGAAGTCCCGAGGCAGAGGATAGTCATCCGATCACCACGGATCAAGTACCGTTGATCTAGAGATCGAAGCGCTTGTGTGATTGGAGAGGGATCATATTCCTATGGTCACATCGTCGAAGAACTGTAGAAGAGAAATCGAAGAAGCAAGCTCCATTTTGTATTTTCGGGGATCGGGACATGGAGAGTAACGAAATATTCACCACGGGGATCTTGAAATGCCAAAGTGCGAAATGGAGGAATGGACGCAAGATTCAATGAAGTCAATTCAATGGTGCAGATGAATTTTAATAAGATCAGAGGGCTACTGTTGCACTTCACAATGTAACTAATAGAAACAAATGATGGTTTCTGCCAGAGGATCAGCTCATCTATGATAGAGAAGATGAATAGTCTCAACTTCCAGAGAAGCTGAGAAATCTCGAGATAACACCCAGTGATGATAGATGCGTGGGGTAAACTGGCAGAGAAGCTGAAGAGTTACCGTGATGATCAGGTAGAGCACTCAGAATGAGCAAGAGATGCCGAACAAAGAGAGACAATGTGGCACACAGGAGATGGGATAGCGGTGGAAGAGTGAAGTGGAGAAAACACCCCGATGTGGGGGAGTGTGGGGTCATAGAGGATGCAAGAGCAAGAAGCATATTGCATGCAGAAGGTGCACAGAGAGTATAAGAATGCTGAACAAAGAAGAAATGGTTGTTGTTGTTGAGGGTGATTGAGGGGTGAAGAAGGAGGTAGAGAACAACAGTAGAAATGAACATAAGGGGAATGGTGCATTGAAGGGACATGGCACAAATAGCATAACAGGAAAAAGAACAGAAAGTGCAAGGCATGTGCAGAAGACATTGATGCAGACAGAGCAGCGCAGAGTAGCAGAACATCGATGAGACCGGGAAGCCATTGAAGAACTTTATATCGCTGTAATAAGTCTTAATAGAAAAGATTTAGATTTCAGGGTGGTAGGGAGGTGCTAGGGAGGACTATTGTCCTCAGAGATTCAAGTGGGTGTTTGAACAAAGGGAGTTGTAGCTTCCATTTGATTGCAACCAGAGAAACCAGGGTGGCAGGGTGGTGCAAGGGAGAACTGTTGTTCTCTGTTATATAGGTTGGTGCCTCTGTGACTGGAAGTTGGTGTGTAACACCCTGTTTCCCCCAGATTGTAAATATAACTGAACTGGCCAAGGACTATGGCAAAAACTCATAAGTATGAATATGTGTTGTAAATGGACCTGTAGGAAGAGGTCAATGAATGTAAATGACAAGTTTGAATTTATAGCAGAACTGCTGAGAGGGGATGTGCGGAAAAGAGACCACGATAGTGGTGGAGGGCACCTTGAAAAAGGGGCGTTAACTTCCACCAAGAATTAAGATACCGTATTTGGACTCCACTAGCCCGGAGAACCAAAAGCGGCTCGCTAGCCCTGAAATAAATGTCTTGCAGGCTGGTAGGTTGATGGCTTGATGAGGGATGGGGAGGTGAACCGCCTATCCATAGAGCCATCATGACTGACCAGCGCGAGGGTAATCGTGCCACACGCAACCTCGCGAGAGGATAAGGCGTATGGAAGAAGCGATTGAAAAGGGCGGACGCGAGGGGAACTCTAGAGTTCTATGCAGAGTGAGTGACCGCAGAGAGGAGGGGATTGCAACCTTCGCTCTTGGGCACTGGTAGACAGGGAGATGCAGGTCTCAGGACATCGTGGTCTCAGCTCGGGGGTGGCTAGTGGTAAATCCATTAGGAGTCACTACGCCTACGGTTAGGTGGAAACGAGCACCCCTCTTAGCAGTTGCTTCCATTGCTGAAGTTATTTCTGATAAGTGTTTTGCTTATATTGCATTTGAAATTTATATGCTGTCACATATGTTCATAGACTGGTGGAATTGTAAATGTTTTCTGTGAAAGAATGTMTGTGCAGTAATTGTTAAATAAGGAGTAGATATTAGCTCATATAACCATGAGATAGTAAATGATTTCAGCGTGAGAATGTCTGCGTAGTGCTTGATATGAATGAGTCGATATATGCTTAACACCGAGGAAACCGTGCTTGACTTATGTTGATAAATGAATCTAATCATGCCCAGCCGCTCTCGGGAAGCTGTCTCCCTTTATCTGCTCCCAGGAATGCCCCGGTAAGGATCTCTTCACAGAGATTCCCTCCTCGGAAAGGTTCACCAAGAACCCAGAATAGGGACTCGAACGCACAAACCTTATTAACCCTGTACGAGGAGGAACGATCCTATTAAGGTTCCAAGATAGTAGTGTTATGAGACGAAATAAGTCGACGGATGAGATCTCATCGGAGGACCCATAGTCATTCACGACCATTAGATTGACGGAAGTAATGAAGGCGTTACATACCGTGACCCTTTGTCCTCTATCATCGTGAGAAACGAGAAATTGGGATCGTAAAACTCCAAGACCCAAACGAACGAATCTAGACCGTTAGATCTCGATCCAATTACCTGTCAGCCGTTGGATCTGGAGAAGCTGCGCAGGGGTTAATCGCAGGGGTAGGCATGCGAGGAAATGATCTGAACAGTTGGATCTTGGATCATAGTCCCGACAACCGGCAGATCTGGAGAAGATGCGCCGGAGTTAAACTCTAGTGTGCAGAGGAAGAGTCCTAGCCGTTTATCTCGGAAGGACACGTGTCAACATCCCAGAGAATTCATCGGGACAACAGGTTCATTGGGGTTTTGTTGAGTCTGAGAATCGAGACCTTGTGGTCCTCGAAATCCCGAGAACGGATCCTAACCGTTGATCTCGGCAGGACGCGTGTCAGCATTTGGGAGGCGTCGGGATTTTTACCATCGGAGATTTGGGGAGTATAGAACCGTTGCATATTGAAATCGCGATACGCGATTTCTCGATCATATCTGGACCGTCCATTGTACAGGACGCGTGTCAGAGGATCCCGTAGAGTCATGGATCGGGAAATTAGGGTTTTCGAAGATAAGGAAACAACATCACTGGGAATCGCGATCGGCGATATCTCGACGGTGATGTAAGCAAGGTGGGACCACTAGAGTTAGAGTGAAGCACAGGTGTCCATCATCTGGGAAGAGTCGGGAAACCCATAGGAAAATCCTGGTACAATCATAGCCATCCATCTGTGAGACAGGTGGCTGCCATCGAGAACCATCGACGATTGGCCCATCGGAAAATCGGAGTTCTCGAGGCCATGAGGATCAGGACATCATAAGTCCCGAAATCCCGAGAATCAATCCGGGCCGTTCGTCTGCGAAGACAGGTGGCAAGAGATTGGGCGCCGTCGGAGTTTTATTCATCGGAATTTTTTGATGGTAAGGAAATTGTGCAACAGGAAATCACGATCCACGATTTCCCGATAGGATCAACACCGTCCATCAGTGAGGACGTGTGGCGAGAGATCCCAGAAAGTCGGAGTTCGGAAAATCGGGAATCGACGTATTGGGGATTTCAAGGACATGAAACCCTTACATTACAAAACCGCGATATGGGAAATCCCGATACCATCATGAGCCGTTGATACAAGGGACACGTGGCGAGCATCTGGAGAGAATCGGGGATCGGGATATCGTGAGCCCCGGGTATAGGTGTTTTGTGTCATCGCAAATGTCGAAACCCCGATGGAAGGTTATACGGCTGCAGTCATATGATAAGTGGTCACATGGACCATGGTATAACCAAGGGGGTAGCCAGTGTAAAGGCGCGTCGAGAGTCCAGAGGACTTGTACGCCATGACATTGAAAGGTGCCAAGCCCCGACAAGAATTAAGACTGTGGTCTTGTGAACGTTGTGGTCGTATGGACCAAAGGATTAACCAAGCGGGGCTGAGGCTCCCAAGGGGCGCATCGAAAATTCGTTCTGTCGGTGATCGGGGATTCGAGAGGACAGGGACCCTCGACACCGTAACCTCCAAAACCCTGAATCCCGATATTTAACCAAGGATTGGCGTTTCGCAAATGTCGGTTTCTGGAGATTTCTCATTTGTGGGAGATTAACCCAAAATTTTTAAAATTATGATAGTGGGTGTGTTACATGGTGCTTCCATCCAATTGGTGTTGGAACACTTAGGGAGTTGGTGCTTCCTTCTAGTGGGTGCTAGAGAAACCAGGGAGTTGGTGCTTCCTTCTAGTTGGTGCTAGAGAATCCAGAGAGTTGGTGCTCTCAACAAGTAGCAGCTTGCAAAACAGAGGTTGTAGCCTCATTATGAGTTGGTGCTGATATGTATGATAATGTAAAGAATGTACACATTACTTATCATATAAAGAAGAATAGGTTTTTTCCCTTTATGGGTTTCCTTAGGAAATATCTGTCTCTGTGTATCTCATTTGTGTGAATGATTCTGAATGCTCTATTGCTTACTTCCCTGAATTATTGTGATTATGATTGAGTGATCTAGAAAGAGTTTCAAATAAGTATGATTGTTTAAGAAAGGTTACAACTGATTCACACCCCCCTCTCAGTTTTCCAACACTCTGGAACTGCTTGGCCCCTTTCTTTCCATAGTGTGGTCCATCTCATGTACTAGTCCTCATAGTTGCCAACAATATAATACTGTTCTTTTACCGCATCCACAAAAAAATCCAAAGTGGGATCAACCCCATATATTCCAGACTCCTCTGTGGAACTTTTCTTCCAGTAAGTTTCCCACCAATATTTGACATGAGGGAGAGCTTTAAGGTTTGCGAAGGTGATCTTTTCTTTGTCGGAAAAATTTTGAACAGAGAAATAACCTTCTAGAAAAGTTAACCATTTTTCTAGGGCTTCTGCATCTATCTGTCCTTCAAATACAAGAATATAAAAATTAACTTGTACCTTGAAAGGAGAGGTGCCTCCAAAGTGGCCACTTGATGAAGATGTTCCTGATGCTATCAGTAGGTGTTGAAGGATGTGGGAAAAATTCTCCATCATTTCGTCCCTCTGTCGCGTGAGAGCTTGCTCAAGAAACAAATTGATAGGATCGTCTGCTCCATCCTTTTTCTTTTCTTCCACTATTGAGGGTTTATTGGGTGTGCGAGAGTGATTGTCTTCAAGTGAGACAATATCGAGACACAACTTTCTATAATTAGACCTCGTCGGGGACATGCACAAAAAAAATGATCAAGAGCAGCCTGCTCTGATACCACTGATCCAGATTATTTTCAGCACGAAATGAGATCGGAGATATAATAAAGAAATGCATAGAGATATTGCAGATATTCAATAATATAACAGAAATGTATCAGAGATGAAACCATAAACACAAATATATAGTAATACATGATTTCTATTAATGAAAGAAATGTACAGAGAGTGTAAAAATACAGAGTGAAAAACTCGCTAGAATAGTGGTAGCTTATCTCTTAGAAGAGATGTGACAGCTACTCACATTCACAAGAAGATGATTACAATGAGAATTTGAAGGCCTTTTTACAATAATAAGGAATTCCCAAAACCCTAGACATCCAAAAACTTAACCCTAGGAGATGAAGCGCCAAAAGTCATGTGGGCCCCGTTTGGGTAAGTGAGTACATCAACTTCCCGGGGTCGTAACTTTTGCATACGATCTCCGTTTTAGGTGTGTGATAGCTCATTGGAAAGGTATCATAGAGGATATTCATTTTGTGGCACCCATTATTCCTTTGGATATAATTTATAACCTTTATCTCAAAAAATCTTCATTTGGGCCCTCAAAATGGCCCTGGAAGTTAAAACCTACTAAAAATAGTAAATTGTCAAAATTGCCAGAAAATTGTTTTGAGCCATTTGGAAAAGGTGGGTGGCCACTGATATCCACTTGTATCAGTTTTCCAACAACGACTATATGGAAGCACCTACTTCCACTTATACAAGCACCAACTTGCATACAAAAAAATCTGTGTTTTCCTGAGCACCACCCTGCCACCCTGTTTTTCTAGCCACAACTAGATGGAAGATTCAACTTCCAATATTCAAGAACAAAATTGAATATCAGAGGACCACAATCCTCCCTAGCACCACCCAATCTCCCTGAAAATAAATAAATGATTGAATAACCAACAATACAGATATATCAATTCTTACCACTTCTTCATTGTTCTGCAATTCTTCTCCGCTACACTATTCTTCTGCTCTGTTCATAATTGGCTTGACTTGTTGTCTCTTTCTATATGTTCTTTCTCTGTTCTTCTCATTCTCTTTGATATGTGCACATTCTGGTCTCTTCATATTTTCTGTTCTACTCAACTTCTATTCCTCATCTTTGAGTTTTCTTCACACTGCTCATATTGTAATTTTACCTTTCTACAGTTCAACTCATTTTTCCGTTAGAACAACAAAAAAAACACACTGTCACTGTATTTCCATTTTATACACACTAACCTCTATAGTTACAACTCAAATCAGCCAGGAAAAATGCTTCAACAATTGGATTTCCAACCGTCCAAGAAACATGATTCAGTTTGGCTAACTAATTCGTAATTGAACAGTTAATCATGAAGATCAACAGTAACCCTTCGATCAGATTTCCAATTAACAAGCATCGTTGTATTAAATCCATAAGGTATTGTGTTTATCACATATGCCCACTGGCTTTGACCATGGACCTAATCAAGACGCACTTTAGTTTCGCGGTTCACAAATTTTGTTGCAAGTCACATTGACTCTTCCAACTCTCGATCTCGAAATGGAGCCTTGCAACTTGCAAGCTCCTTCCTTCACGTGCCCACGACGATGACCAAGTTCTTATCCATAAAGGGCTTTCACGATTCACGATTCAGGGATTCTTCCATGAGTCTCCTTGACTCCTTGACTCCTAGTACTCGAAATGGAGCCTAGCTATGCTAGCTCCTTCCCCTCGTATGACCACGGGCGGTGACCACAGCCTATGCCAAAAGGCGTTTCGTAATTTCATATTTTGGTATTCCTGTGATGAAGGGTCTCGACACTCCAAGTTGTGATCCCCAAAATGGAGTTTATAAATTAGCTCCTTCCCTTAAGCCTTCACCTATGTGACCATAAGTTATGACCAAGAGCCAAGCCCGATATTTTTTCGCAATTTTGCATATCGCGAGTTGGTAGGTTAGAGCATTTCCTTCCTTTGAATTTCCATTCAAAAAAATGCCAATTTCTTTCCATGTGTCCTCTACATCCAACAATCCAAAACATACCTCGATCCAATGGTCCAGATCAATCCTCGATTCGACGGCCCAGATCATTTCTGGATTTCGCATATCGTGAGTTCCCACACCATGTTCCATTGACTCCTCCAATGTGCAAGTCAAAAAAATTCTAGTCACTCACCACGTGTCCTTGTTGAAGATGCACAATCCTCCTTATTTTGGGATTTTGTAGGCCTGCTTCATCTTGCATGTAAATATCGTTCTCCTTCTTATCGATCCAATGACAGTCGGTCTTTGGGCTCAGATCTGATGCCTGAGATCTGTTTTCTTCTACTCCGTACTCCTCCTATCTGAATTCAGATATGCTAGTCGATGGGAATTCTGAGTGGGATCCAACGATTACTATTTTTCTTCACTGTTGATCTTTCCATTTCCATGTCATTATCACTGTGTTGCTTATTGTTTTGATCTTCACCATCAATGACAAACACGCACACATTGCCTTCTATCTGTAAGTATGCCGACAATTTCTTTATGTATGGTGAGTAGATGTTTAGGATGAGGATGTAAAGAGAATAAAAAAAATTGATTTGTCTTCCATATACTGCATTATACAAATGGTTCTCACAAAATATAATTGAAGAATAAACAAAGTTTGTAGGTTTCCTTGTTTGCAGATTTCATTTCATAATTTCAAGTTTATCTTCAACTACCATTTCATTCATATTTAGGAAGATTCCTTTATGATTCCATAATTTTAATTGACCAATATAGAAAGTGTTTGTGAGGAAGCACCTAAAGTGACTTCTTACAATATGAGTCCCTATCATTTCATTGTCAAGTCTGAGTGACTGGGATCACATGAATTGATTTCTGATTTTGAATTTGGCATTTTACTACTTTGATTTTAGTAGGAGTTCTTAGGCCATTTCAAGGTTAGTTCTGATTGATAATTAAATGCTGAGGAATCTAGACCACTATATGATGCCAAGATTTTGGGACTGTTGTCAGGGAGGGACTAAGGGAATTACTCTTGAAATTGAAAGATTTTTGTTGTTTGCTTGATTTTCATTTTCTAATATAAAATTCTTGTTTTTTTTCTCATTTTCATTTTTTTCTATCAAGTGTTTTTTCATGGAAAGAAAATCTAACTCATGTAAACACACAACCTGGTGAAAATAGGGTCTTAGTAGTGTGAGGGAAATCAAGTACATGATTAAATTTTGCTTCAATTTTGTGTGGTGTGATGTGTTTTTTTTTTTTTTATTTCATTTATTTCTTTTAGATAGAGAAGTCTTTGTTTTTGTAAAACCCACCGATACACTAATTCATTCATGAACAAAAAATCTTGAATAGCTAGAAGAAATTAAAAAATATCATTAATTTGTTGAGCAAGGGAGGATGTGTTGCTACACAGATTTTCTCAAATCCTTTCCCAAAGTTTAGAGTCATCACCAGGGAAGATTTTGCATTTCATGAAGTAGTTGAATAACAAATGATCCATGAACGGACCACACAAGAGGAGGATTTATAATTTTATTTTAATCTTTGTCAACAAAAAGACAAGATCAATGAGTCATGGATAATTTCAGATGAGGATCAGATACTAGAGCTAGAAATTGAAGAGTTTCTTGGATGCTTGTCACCAGATACCTTGTGTACTCATTAATATGAAGATGAATTCTATGAACAACTTCATGACATGAAAACTATATAAAATCAAGGAAACAAGGATCATATAGAAGTTTGGTTTCAATTTTTCACCGATCCGTAGCTTCACTCCATATTTCAACAATTCTTGGAACCATCTATACAAATGTTTTTGGCCTGACATATCATGGTATTCATTAAGGTATATTTTTCAGATTTGGATATGAGTATACTAGATATATTTCTATGCAAATGGATGCGTTGAAAGTATTCCTACACTTTAAAGATATTTTTCTTTTTCAAGTAAAGTAGGATAGTAGGAAAATAAATAAAAATATTAAAAAGTAAAATAGCAAAGAGAAAAACAATGTTCAAAATGAGAAAACTAGTTCTCTAGCGCATCTCAACAAGAACTCTACTTTAAAACTAGGTATCTAGTTGACAAAGCTCCATCCTTTAGAATTCTACAACATTCCTTTCATTTTTATTTCCAAAAATATCATGAGCAGTTAGTACAAATACCACCATTTTTTGAAATAGAATATATGTTTATTTATCTCCTCTAAGAAACACCATAGGGAACATTGTTAGCCCAGATGAATAAAGAGATCTTCACTCATTTGAAGATATGCATGAGAAATTTCATGAAGAATTTTGGTAATTGAAGAATTCATGTAATAATGCAAGCAATGTACAAAACACTGAGATAATTACTGAAGACATACAATTTTAAATTTTGTATCAAGAATCGCATGAGAACATGCTTTACCTTCAGTTTGGGGGAGATGTTGGGTGATTATTTTGACCTTTTTCTAGACCCTTTCATCCCCATTTTTCACCCTAAAACCTCCATTTTTTTCTACTTTCACTCAATTGATGGCATAACAAGTATGGATAAGGTAATAAGTTGGTATTTTGAGATTAATTTGTCTTTTTCTCTTGTAAATAATGTTTAGGGCTATTTCTTTAGAAAATACCTATAATTCAGTAATTACAGGAAGTGACTCTATTTCCTCAAACACTACAACAATTGTGGTTTGATATAGTCTCACTTGTTCTAAGTAAATATTTCCTCTTGGAGGTGCTTCACAAAAATCTTGAAATGGTAAAATATCTATTTTACCCTTTCCATGACACTCAACACTCGATGACCAATGAAATTCAAAACTAGAAGGTGGTTATTATAGGAAAATCACAAGTAATCTGTAAATAACTATTACAATAAATTCATAATACAATTATTACGAGAAATCCATAATCTGTTATTAAACAAAATCCACATTCACACAAATATTTGGGGATTTGATTCCAGAAGTGAGGAACAAGGATCATCTTCTTAGAGAATAAAGGACCTGATCCAAAAGATCAAGGAATAACCATGATCAACGTTATAATGGAAATCTTAACATATTTTTTGTAATCTGTTTTCTAAAAACATAGTGTATTGAGTAGTGATATTTAGAGGCTATTTTTTTAATAACTCAATGATTATACATTTACAATCAAAGTTGACTACCATCTGCGAACCTGGTCCAGGCTCCTCTTCACTAAGATCCAAGTGCACCTTTGTATAGCTTCTCCTCTCAACCTTTTGATCTCTTCTTAGGAAGTGAATGGGTTCTGATGGAGGAATAAGGGCTAATAATGGAATACTAGGCAATTATCTTAAAAGGGCTGCAATATCTTGGGCAAGGAGGGGAAGTGAAAACGGGCAGAGTTTCACTGTTATTATGATTAGATGTGAAATGAGACCCCAAAACCTCCTTTTATATGACAAAAGGATGGTTATTTGGTTGGGTGACGGGCTATAGCAGTTGGATTAGTTGGAAAACTACCCAATAGCTCGTAATCTCAACGAATTCCTTTCTAATTTTTATTTTTTCCAAATTTTGCAAGGATACGTGGGCTGTAATGGTGCAACATGCGTATGTATGTGAGTTGTAGTGGTGAAAACTTATTATGTACGGAAGAATTAATGGTGCAGGCCGCGTACATCTTCAAAAAATTGGGTTTTTAAGAAGAGAAACTAAGCAGTGCTTTGGAAAAAAATGAAAGTAAGAGGGCCAAGGCCATGTATGCATGTGTAGAGAAATTTAGGGTTATAACAGATTCCCCCCTAATGTGTGAGTTCATAAGAGAATGTGATGGACAAAATACATTACAAAATCTTCACCAATGTACGAAAACGAGTGATCCCGGGACTTGAGTTCGGAAGGTGCCATCTGCAAAAATAATAATTGTCTCTCTCAGTATTTGTCCCAATATCCAAAGTGTTATTAGTCCCAACTGTGATTTCCTCATCCCAGTATTCTTGTGGAATAAAATAAATCCTTACCCAGACCGGGGTGAAAGTGAAATTCTACTTATTTAGGTTAAATTTTTCTATCCAATAACATAAATGCAACCCATCCGAGCAAAAATGTATGTCCCATTTTAAAAAATTCACTCTTGATCCCCTTAGTTGTGGAATATGGTTGTAAAACATCATTTGGAACTAATATTTAGGTCAAAATGATCATGGGGTTTCTAGTGCGATCTAATCCATGCCACCGTATCACACTCTGTGGGCCAAGGTCTAAGAACTTTTCCTATGACAACATGATCTATCATCTATTGCACATAGATTCCAACTATTTCTAATATTATATTTTATTTGGGCATATATATCACTTTGGGAATGTATTTAGCATGTTTTCATTTGGGTTGCAACTTGTTTGCATGTGGTGGATCTTCCATGTTCACATCCAGATTGGATGTAACCCTTGGTTCCTTTTGCAACTGCACCTCGACATCGAAGTGAGATCCATGTGACGTTGAATGAGTGCCTCATCCTAATCCTTGGATATATTATATGTAGGACAAGGTTTTGTCCCCCCTAGTTTCTATAGTTGGTCGAACCAAGAGAACACTATTGATGAAAACCTAACATAAGATCAACTCTCGTTTTTCTCCATAAAATTTAGTCAAAAGTTGAAATGCATTCCATCAATGTGTTTTGGAAAAGTGAGATATGTGTTATTGACAAGTTTTTTATGAGTTATAGATACATTACATATGCATTGTCGACATATAATGTGTCGTCGACTCTATACCAATGACTCTCTCATGTGATGTCAATAGTTAAAAACTAGTTAAGAAATGTTGAAGTGATGTCATTTCAATGGTAGGAATCTCTTAAGAAATACATAGATCCATGATACAAATACATTGAAATGATGTATTACCGATGACACTTTTGTACTTCCAACACCTTGTTGATGTATGAGAGACATGATATCGATTATCTATCAATGTTACTACATAACTCTTTTTCCATTACTAATGGTCATGTGATTCTATATCGATTCATTATTGATGATGTAGCATCAGTTTCAACACGAGTGAACATTGAAATTATGACAAGGACTATCATTTTAAGAAACAGACATGAACAACTCCACTAATGTTTCATTGACAAAACATATTACATATATATTTCCATGTTTTCACCACATGCCTCATTCTAATTTAAAAATGTTGATAACACCTTTTAACTCAATACTTCTCCCTTTGGTACATATTCCAACTATGACTTCGAATAATAAAATAGGTAGCAAATAATTATAATATCCATATGTATGATCTATTAAAATAAGTTCCATGCATTATCATTGTGCTAAAATCCATAAAATCCATAAACAAGGACATAGAAAAGGACATAGAAATGGAATAGAAATAAACCAAAACATTCATGCATAGATACTATGTGAAGAATAATGTTCATGCCAATCTTATAATTAGGAAGAGTTGTCTTAGTTGCAATAATATATTAGTAATTTTTTATTTTTTTTGGGAAGTAATGATCTATTTTCTAATTCTACTATTGATATATTATTAGTGTATTGAAGTATCAATATTATTAATGTATTGAAGTAAGTGTATGACATTACTCAATATTATTAGTGTGTTGAATATTATATTAAATATTTTTAAAAATGCGATAATAAAGATGTGATACATTATTAGTGTATTGAAGTAAGTGTATGACATTTCTCCCCTTCACTAGTGATGAATCACTAAATAAATGTTGAAAACTCTAAAAGAACAACTCCAAAATCAATAATAAATATGTTTTTATGTAATTTCTAGTGTCACTTCATTTATAAACATGTAAAACATAAAAAATAATATTTTAAATGTTATATGATAGTACATAATAGGGTTATTTTCTTAATTCTAAAATGCACATCATAACATAATAAATACAAAGAATTAATTTTAAAAAAATATTTAGAATAATGATGAAGTGAGGAAAATGAATATTAGATGTCACTACTTCTACCATGTAAAAAATAAAAAATGATATTTTAAATGTCATAGTATAGAATAAGATTACTCTCCTTAATTTTAAAAAACACATTATAACATAATAAATACAAAGAATTTAAAAACAAATATTTAGAATAATGATGAAGTGAGGAAAATGAATATTAGATGTCACTAAAAACCTCCCATATTGACCTATGACATTTACTTAAACTCCATAATTTTTATCACTATGGAGCCATATAATAAAAAGGGTTCCAAATGAGGATTTACTAATCTTTTATTTTTTGGTGCACCTAAGATAAATAATACCACTCTAATATCAAATACCTTGTTTATTATTTTAAATACAAAACTATCTACTTCTATGTGACTCCTTGATGTTTGGTTTGTGCATAATAATCTACGGTGTAAAATTTGTTTTTAATAACTAATAATGCACTTATGTATTTAAGTTTTACTTATATATTTAATTTTTGGAATATATAAATACAAATTATTCAAATTGAGAAAAGACAAGTTCCTTGGTCATCACCATAGACTTTAAGCAATGAAAATAGTAATATTTATGACAATAAGAATCTTACACTCTTATGAAGTTTAAATACAAATTATGGAATGACAATAGGATCATATGAAGATGAAATACTATAAAGGTTTTATAAATACTAATTGAAGTCATCAAAACTATTTTCCCCTCATCTTGAACTTAATCAATAAAATAAATATTGTCAAAATGAAAACCAATAGTAGACTAATCCAAAAACATTTTATGATGAGAAAATTTACAAAAGTTTGATACAAAAGAGATTAAAAATGATCAACATTTCCTTTACCTTACTCTTAATAACATACAAATAACTTTACTTAGTTTCGTATTCCAACTATTATTTCATATTTTCTCCTAGAAAAAACCATAGTATTATTTTCACTATATTCAAACATAAAAAGAAATGACATTTTAAAAATATTTAATCCAATTCATTTTATTTTATTTCACAATAAACATCATATTCAAATAATTTATTTTAACTTATGTTACTCTTAATAATATAAAACTAGCTTTACCTAATTTCATAGTTCAACTAGTATTTCATAATTGAAAAAACATAATGATTTTAGTATTATTATTTTATTTTATTTTAAAAATAAACCTTATTGATATTAAAAAAACAATAAATATCATGTTCAAATACTCTAGTAAAAAAAATCTCTATTTTCTTAATGAATATCTCCATTTTGTTTTTTTACATATTTTTTATAGATTTATTTAATTTTTTATAACCTTATAAAATTTAGTTCATTATAATGCAATTTTCTCTCAACAATCATTAGAGGAATTTATTATTGTATTTTTAATACTCTTCCTAAAATGTAAATAAAGAAAAGAAACAAATTTATTTGAATTCAAATAAGAGAAATACAAGTTTATTTAATTTCATCCTAAAAATAAAATTTATTTATATTATAATTTATTATTGATTTTTAATACTCTTCCTAAAATGTCAATAAAGAAAAAAATCAAAATTTTAGAGGAATTTATTATTGTATTTTTAATACTCTTCCTAAAATGTAAATAAAAAAAAAAACAAATTTATTTGAATTCAAACTAAGAGAAATACAAGTTTATTTAATTTCATCCTAAAAATAAAATTTATATATATTATAATTTATTATTGATTTTTAATACTATTCCTAAAATGTAAATAAAGAAAAAAATCAAATTTATTTGAATTCAAACTAAGAGAAATACAAGTTTATTTAATTTCATCTTAAAAATAAAATTTATTTATATTATAAATACAAATATTTATAGTTAATATATGAAAATAATATAAAAATATATTTATTATATTCAATTATTTTTGGTATATATAAATGGACAATACCTTAAAAGAATTAAAAAAAATAAAATTACATTTAATAAGATAATATGAAAAAGGAGTATGGAATTTAGTGATAACTTAAATTAGTATATGATAAGATATAAAATATTAAATTATATATATACAAATGATATGAAATGATAATAATAATAATAATAATCTAATTTTAAGGTCATCACTAAGATCTTGTTTATGGGACAAGAAATCCCCTCTGTCTTAAAGTTTACATACCCTATCACCCTCTAGATTTGAACTTGTGACCTCCTAAGAAGAAACACATGTTCTCAACCATTGGGCCCACTCAAGATGTAGAAGCCTTGATCTATGGACGACCCTCAATAATTACAAGGAATTAACAACTTCACAAAGAAAAAAAAATTAATAAAAAATAATAAATTTCTAAATATTTTTCAAATCATTCATTTATAAAAATAAAACAAATTATTAACATCTACAAACATAAATAATTAATAATAATTTTTAAATTTCCAAAATATCTCTTGGTGCAACCACACTTTAAACCACTACCTCAAGGTGCCCCCATGGCTCGAGGTAAAGCCCTTGTGATAATTGAACCTTGTCCAACAATGAAAAAATCCTAGCTTTCCACCATTGAATCTAACCCCTTTGGACTAAATCTTCAAATATATTCAATAACTTAAAGATTATCAATTAATTTTATCTCAACTTCTAATATTTTTATATAAAATTATTAGAAATTAAGTTTTTCTCGTAGTTTTTAATATGGAAAAAACAACTCATTTTTTATTTTGATTTAAAATGTTTTTTTTTTTTTTTTTAAATCAACCAATCATTTCTTATTATAAAAATAGGATGAACCTCACTAAGTTTATATTCTAAACAATACTAGTTTCTTTGTCACATTGTCCTTCTCCAGTAAATAAATATTATAACATTAAGAGAGTAAATAAATATTACAACATGCTAGATTGACTAGAATCAACATTCATGAGATGATTATTAATGAGTTAATTATAATTTGGTAAACCAATCATATTGTTTGAAGAAATGTAAAAATACATGTTTTCTATAGTGGCTAACAATGTCTATTTGTCTTAGTATGATATTTGTCGCATGTTTAGTGTTACGCATTAGAAGCAAAAACGTAACAAGAGTCTAATAGAAAAGAATATAAAACCAAGATTAAACCGAGAACAACAATCACACAATTGATACAATGATTTATGTGGAATCCCAACACGGGAAAAAATAGTGGGGCAATGATAATCAATATTCTTATTATTCAAGGGAGAATTACAATAGCCAACACATGAATACAACCATCCTCTCATATCTACACATACACCTCACTCCAAAGTATTGTGTCTTTCTCACACACTCCTCACCTCTATGGGTATGCTCGTATATATAACATCTCTCAAACAATTAGAAAAAATGATTATAAGACGATGCACCAGTTACACACACTGTTCACTGAAGAGTGTATGCATGCACATTCTAAATATAACTGTCTGCATGTGCATCTTGGGAAATTCATTGGTATGTTTCCAAAAATATCCACCTTGACAACAATTTACCTGATAGATCATGCCCTTAATTAATTCATCACCTTTTATGCAAGACAAGAGAAGTCAAACACCATCGTAGCTTCTCTAACAAAACTAGTTTCGTAAACATGTCTGCAGAATTCACTTTTGTATGGACCTTTTCCAAAGCCATTCCCCCTTCATCAACAATGTCTTACAAAATGGATTTTGATAGAAATATGCTTCGTATTACTATGATAAGTTGGATTTCTTGCCAACTGAATATCACTTTGCTATCACAAATGCTTTCACCTTGTCATGCATTCTTCCAAACTCACCCAACAAACCTTTTAACCATATTTCCTCCTTACATGCATGTGAAGCAACCATATATTCTTCCTCAATAGTGGATAAATAAACCATGTTTTAATGCTTTGACATCCAACTAACAGGTTCTCCTACAAGAGTAAATACATATCCTGAAGTGGATCTCCTTTTTTCAAGTCACCTGCAAAATCTAAAACTACATGATCAGAAACTGAATCATTGGAACCATCATAGGTGATAGAATAATTACTTCTACCTCTAAGATACCGAAGAACCCATTTCATTGTTTCCCAATGCTCTTGATCTAGATTTTCCATGTATCCACTGACAACATCAACTGCATGTGAAATATCTAGTCTAGTACTCACAATCACATACATCAAACTTCCTATTGCATTAGCATATGGTACATGAGACATGTTAAGCCCTAATATTGGCTCATTACCCCTTAATTGCGGCATATTACATTAGTAATGTTATTTTATTTATGTCGGCTTTATTCCATTAGTTGTAATTATACCTCCTAGTCTCCTATATATACCAAGGAGACATTTTCATTTGGAATCATCTTGTACTTGAACATTTATGTGGGGTAAAAGGAGGTTGCCCCCTCGAAGAGGATTATTATCTGAAATTATCTCTTTTTCAAGGCGTTGAGTACTTATTTTGAGGTTTTTCTATGCTATATTGATATTTGGTTCTTAACATATGGTGTCAGAGCTCAAGGTCTTGGGGTTTCGTTGCTACATCTGAGACACCTTGGAATTTTGGATATAACATTTTTTCTACAACATTTCAGAAGGAACAGATTGGAGGATATTTAGTAGATGGATCAAGGTACGTTGGGTTAAAATTTCATCTCCTGAGGCCTTATACTTTCGAAGATACAACCTGTGCAAGATAGGGTTCTGGAATCATCCTGAACTGAGTCATTGTGGAATTTTCTCTATAAAACTTTTTATATAATGTTTCAGACCCTGAAATCTAGAGGATATTCACAAAAATTAGTAAGGTATTTGTGGTAAAAATGTCATCTTCTGGGTCATCTTACATTTGTATATACACCCTGTGGAAGATAGGGTATTTGACTAGTGGTGTAGACGTCACCCTGTGACCTGTCCGCTCTCACCAGGACCTTCTTCTTTACTGGCCCGAAGAGCTAAGCTCACTCTTCAACTCCTTTATCGAAAGTTTTCACTACCCACAGTAACTCCTGCCACGACCTCCCTTCGCTTATCGGGAAATCGGGTTTCGCGATATCGCGAAACTCGTTTACACAATCTCGTGCAAAACAAAACCCCAAACCCCGAGCTCCGATGGTCAAAGGTCAACGCTTTTGCTCGTCGGGGATTTCCCTATCGGGAAATCGGCACTTGCGATGCCGCAATTCACTCGCCTACAAATCTCCGAACCACAAATGCCGATAACGCCTGTCGGTACCACACGCTATCACCGTGGGATCCGTCGCAACTCGACGTTTCGCGAATTATCCGAAATTATTTTGACACCAAAAGTCCCGAAGTGCCGAACCCCGACTCTTTGGGATCTGGCGCCACGTGCCTCCACTGATATCAACAGCTCCAACGACTTCGGGAAATCGTGGATCGCGATTTCAAAGAGTATGAAACTCTTTCCCTCGCAAACCCCGATATGCCGATATGCGATGGCTCTTGATTTCTTCCTGCGTCTACGGGTTAACTTCCCCACAACTCTTCCACGATCCGACGATCAACGGGATTTTGGTATTCTCCTCTGTGAACCCTGGCCGTTGATTCTCCTCTTTGATGATCTCTTCCACTTCACAGCTCCGTCCTATTCGAGCCTCTTCTGGGTCTATTCCCACGACATTCACGACAGAACTATCCCCCCTGAGCTTAATTTCTCTGACTCCTTCAGAGATTTTGCACACGATTCATGCGCTTGACCTCCAACAGTTCTCAAAGTGTTGAGTCTTTTGGATCCTGTGTTCTTACAGCAACAGTAACCTCTGCCTTCCTTTTCTCAGTCTAACTACTGAGACTCCAGCCTCGGCCTACACCTCTCCTGCACGGCTCTAATAACCCAATTCAACTTCTGGGCAGCTGTGAATAAGAGTTTCACTGTCAGGCCTCATCAACGCACTCTATGCGGATGAATTCGACTGCACTCTATGCAGGAATCTCCTCGCTCAGACAGAGAAACAATTGAAACTTATTCTCTTCTCTCAGACTTCAGTTAAAATCCTGAAATCACATGCATATCATATTCAAAGCAAATGCATACAAGGAAAACAAAACATTCAGGAACACATAAGCAACATACACAGAGATACAACACCAGTCATGAAATTGAATCAAAAGCTCTTTTCTATTAATTCAGTCTGTACATGGGTGTTCTTCACCAGTTCTCTGCTTGCTCTTCTCTTTCTCCTGTTCTCAATAATTCTGAATTTTACAATAATACAAAGGAGGGTGCCTATATTTTGTTTTCCCTCTCGAATTCTACAACTATCAAATCTACAATTAATTCCTATCTAACAACATTAAATCTAATAAATGCCTTCCTATCTACAATACATCACAAGTGCGCTTCTTTATGAACGGCTTCATGAAAGAGCAGCGCAACAATTTCCAAGGTGTTTCAAAATTTGATGCTGGCGCTATCCAGCTGTCTTTTCTGCCCCACGCGCTGGCTCACTTGATGAGTGAGCAATGCTCCTGCATCAACTAGTCCTATTGACTAGTCTCAAAAAGGTGTTCTAGGTAAAACAATCATAACTTCTTCCTAGAGTATCCAAATTGCATGAGACCTGTTTCATTGGATAGTGGATAGTTGGTAGTATTTATGGTACGAGTTGTAGAATTTTATATCAATTATTTTGTGTGGGGCATGCTATATAAGTGAGATATCCTGGAAAGGCTAAAAATCAGCAAGTTGTGGGGAAGTTACCGTAAATTCCACTTGGCACATCCAATTTTGATCACGCTTATGGAATTGCAGATAATAAATATCCAAGAACTACATAAAAGAAAGTTTCATACCCAAAAGGGCCGAAACTTGGGAGATACAACAGAAGAAAGATTTTCTAGCAAAACCACCTTAAAATCAAGGTTCAAAAGTGATACTTGGCCAACATGCCACCCAAAAAGGGAACTTCTACACCAAATAAGCCTCCAAACAATCCTACTTGGACTCTTGATGAAGGTAAAGAAATGCGTAGGGACATAAATGATTTACAAAAGAATATAGTAACAAAAGAGGAACTACAAGAGATGGAAGCTAAGTTGGAGGCAAAGATGGATGGTTTAAAAGAGGATATCATGGAAGTATTGAAAAATTTTGTAACAGAGAAGACACCTAAAAGTGAAAATCCATCCCATGAAATCCATGATGAGGACACAAGGAAGGTGAATCAAGAATGGAGAAACTCCAACTTTGGGTTGAAGACCAACCATGTTCCTAAGATCGATATGAGGAAGTTTGATGGCAAGGACCCAATCACATGGATACTTCAAATGGAGCAATTATTTGATCTACATAATGTGTCACATACACAAAAGGTATGAATTGCTTCTTTATATTTAGAACCCAATCAATTTGTATGGTAGCGATGGCTTTGTTCTCGCAAATCACTCGTCACCTGGACAATTTTAATGGAAGAAATGATAGCATACTATGATGATACAAGGAACAATACCTTATTTAGCCAATTGATAAATCTCAAGAAAAAGTGTTCAGTTACCGAGCACATTGAGAACTTCCAAAGATTGAATATAAAGGTAACATATATTCCAGATGAGCACTTGATTGATGTATTCATAGGAAATTTAAAGGATAACATTCAACATGAGGTTCACCTTTGGGAATCCAAATGATTGGAGAATGCATTTAAGGTGGCAAGAAATGTTGAAAGTAAAAATATGGCTATGGCTACTAGAAGGACCAATCCTAACATCTATAGAGAGAACAATGCTCCTTCTTCTAAAACACCTCAACCTACAAGGTTGAGACCTCAAC
>ML776845.1:1657873-1697320 GCA_009831015.1 Picea engelmannii
GGGACATAAGTGTGGTGAGAAGAAATTATTCTACATAGATTGTGAAGAGGAAGAAGAAGAAGAAGAAGAACCATCTCAAGATGAAAATGTAGAAGCAATTTTGTCTGAAGAGTTGACTCCCACGATATCGTGTAATGCATTGGTTGGAATTAACACTCCTCAAATCCTCAAAATGGAAGGATACATCAAAAAGAAAAAGGTAATAGTCCTAATTGATTATGGCAGTACTCATAATTTCATTCACTATAAATTAGCCAAAGCTCTCAATTTCTTTGTATATCCAATGCCAGAGTTTCAAGTAATGATTGCATATGGAGTAACTATCAATTGCTTAGAAAAATGAAATAAGATCAATCTTACTATGGGGGAATATGTAATGAATAGTCCAATGATTTATATACCCATGGGTGGTGCGGATGTTGTACTAGGAATCCAATGGGTACAATCATTAGGAATAGTGGTTTTTAATTTTCAAGAAATTTTCATGAAATTTTCATTGGAAGGAAAAGAAATTGAGTTAAGAGGTATCATAGGGAAACCCGGTAAGGTGATAAGCTCTAATGGCATGACAAAATTATTGAAAAATGGGCATCAAGGCGTTATTGCACAACTATACTCACTAGATGTTCAAACATCTAAGCCATCTATTCCTCAAGATCTCCAAGGGATCATTGATAAGAATTCCAAAGTATTTGAAGATATTCCTAAACTTCTTCCACCCACTTGAAATCATGATCATGAAATTCACCTAATTCTTGGGAGTGATCCTCCTAACATCAGGCCATACAAATACCCTTACGCCTAGAAGAGTGAAATTGAGCACATGGTTGAAGAAATGTTAGATGTTGGCATTATTATACCTAGCCAAAGTTCTTATTCTACACCAGTGGTAATGGTATTCAGGAAAGATAGATCATGGCGTATGTGTCCAGATTATAGAGAGCTCAACAAGATCACTATTAAAGATAAGTTTCCCATTTCTGTTATTGATGAATTGTTAGATGAGCTACATGGAGCAATCTATTTCACAAAATTGGATCTTCGTTCAAGGTATCATCAGATCAGAATGAAGGAAGAAGATATCCCCAAAACAACATTCCAAACTCATGAAGGCCATTATGAATTTTTGGTCATGCCTTTTGGCTTAAAAATTCACCTTCCACATTCCAAGGGTTGATGAATTCCATTTTCAAGCCCTTCGTTCGAAAATTTGTGTTAGTAGTTTTTGATGATATACTAATCTATAGAAAGGCTTGGGAGGATCATGTGAGACATGTTGACAAGGTGCTACACTACTAAAGGAGAAACAACTATATGCCAAACCATCCAAATGTTTCTTTGGAGTGAAGGAGGTAGAGTATTTGGGTCATATTGTATCTCATGAAAGTGTCAAGGTAGACCCTAACAATATTAAGGCCATGATGGACTGGCCGATTCCCAAAACATTGAAGAATCTTAGAGGATTTTTGGGTTTGACAGGTTACTACTACAAGTTTGTTCGACACTATGGAAGAATAGCATCACCTTTAATGACACTAACTAAGAAGGATTTATTTTCTTGGACTCCAGAGGAAACTAAAGATTTTGAACAACTTAAAGAGGTGATGTGAAAAGCTCCTGTCTTGACCACTGCAGACTTCACAAAAACCTTTATTTTGGAATGTGATGCCTTGGGAAATGGAATTGGTGCTATCCTAATGCAAGAAGGAAGGCCCCTGGCTTTTGAAAGTCGACCATTCAAGGGAAAGGACTTACACAAACCCATTTATGAGAAGGAAATGATGGAAATACTACATGCATTGAAGAAATGATGTCCTTACCTAGTAGGTAGGCACTTCAAGGTCAAAACAGATCATGATAGTCTTAAATACTTCTTGGAACAAAGACTATCTTCAGAAGAACAACAAAAATGGGTAACCAAGATATTGGGTTATGATTTTGAAATCGTTTATAAAAAGAGGAAGCAAAATGTTGTGGCATATGCACTCTCAAGAAAGGATGAAGATGTTGAGGCCTTTCTCTATGCTATCTCGATCATCCAACTCGATTAGATAATAGAAGCAAGGGATGAATGGAAGAATGACGGAAAAGTGTGGATTCTCATTCAAAGGTTGCAGTAGGATTCCAGTGCGTCAGATACATTTACATGGAAAACCGATTCACTATGGTACAAAGATCGCTTATATTTGTGTAAGAACTCCCAACTCAAACAAAAGGTACTATTAGAATTGCACACCTCTCTAGTAGGAGGGCACTTGGGATTTTTTAAAACATACCATAGAGTCAAGAAGGATTTTTTTTGGGATGGCCTTAAAACTGATGTTCAAAGGTTTGTGGCAGAATGTTTGGTTTGCCAACAAAATAAGGCAGAAACAATTAAGACCCTAGGTCTTTTACAACCATTAGCCATCCCAAGTCAACACTGGGAGGATGTTTCCATGGATTTCATCACAGGGTTACTGAAGTCTGAAGGAAAGAGTGTCATCATGGTGATTGTTGATAGACTTGCCAAGTACACACACTTTTGTGCACTCTCTCATCCCTTCAAAGCTAGTACAGTTTCCACCGCATTCATGGAGATAATTCAAAAGCTACACGACAGCCCAAAGATTATTGTGAGTGACAGAGATCCCATCTTCACTGGACATTTTTGGACAGAATTATTTTCTTGTTTGGCTCATAGCTCATCCTATCATCCTCAATCTGATGGACAAAACGAGATAGTGAACAAATGTCTGGAAGACTACCTTTGTTTCTTTGTCTCTAATAAACAAACACAATGGTTCAAATGGTTACCCTTGGAAGAATGGTGGTATAATACTTCCTTTCATACTGCAACAAAAATGACAAAATTTATTGCACTCTATGGATACCACCCTCCTTCCATCACTTCTTCTCTAAAATAAAAATATAAGGTTCAAGTAGAGGAAGATCACATCGAGCATCAACAATAAGTTCTCCAAATCTTAAAGGACAACCTGAATATGGCACAGAATCACACGAAACAACAAGCATATCAACATCATAGTGAAACAAGCTTTGAAGTAGGGGATTGGGTGTTTTTAAGACTACAACCATACAAACAGATGTCCCTCAAGCAAGCCAAGAAGGATAATAAATTATCACCAAAGTACCATGGCCCTTATAAGGTGTTGCAAGAGATTGGTACTATGGCATACAAATTGGAGTTGCCTGCATCTTCACGAGTACACCCAGTTTTCCATGTTTCATTCTTAAAGAAGGTTATAGGCGACAAGATACCAGTTCAAACTATATTAGTAGAACTTGACGAGGAAGGAAAAATCATATTGGAGCCTGAAGCCATCATTGACACAAGAATTTTCCAGCTGAGGAATAGATCCATTTCAGAGTATCTCATTAAATGGAGAAAACTACCGGTTGAAGATTCCACTTGGGAAGATGATTCTTTTATACAGAAGCATCTAGAGTTACTCAAGCATTGTAGACAACACTTGTCTCAAGGGGAGGGGCATGTTAAGCCCTAATATTTGCTCATTACCCCTTAATTGGGGCATATTACATTAGTAATGCTATTTTATTTATGTCGGCTTTATTCTATTAGTTGTAATTATACCTCCTAATATCCTATATATACCAAGGAGACATTTTCAATTGGAATCATCTTGTACTTGAACATTTATGTGGGGTAAAAGGAGGTTTCCCCCTCGAAGAGGCTTATTATCTGAAATTATCTCTTTTTCAAGGCGTTGAGTACTTATTCTGAGGTTTTACTATGCTATATTGATATTTGGTTCTTAACAAGACATATAATATTTTTCTTTGTCATTACTAGGACATAAACCTAGAGAAATCTTGAAATGGTAAGCCAAAGGGATCTATACGGGTCTCACATTATTCATACTGAATGTCATAAGTATTTTCTCCACATACCTCTGTTGTGATAACCACAACTTACCATTTTTCTTGTCTCTATGTATCTCCATGCCCAAGATTTGTTTTGTTGCTCCTAGATCCTTCATATGAAATGTCCTAGCCAATCGAGCCTTTAACCTGTTGATTTTGACAATGATTTTTCTTTCTACAAGCATATCGTCAACATATAACACCAAAATAATGAAAATTCCATTTTCCAACTTTTTAAAATAAACACAATGATCATATTCACTTCTTGTAAAATTTAGGCTCACCATGAAGGAATCAAAATTCTTGTACCATTTCCTAGGAGATTGTCTTAGGCCATACAATGAATTCTTGAGTTTGTGAAAAAACCCTTATTGTGATCCTGAACAAACCCTTATGGTTGTTCCATATATATATATCCTCATCCAAATATCCATGTAGACATGTTGTTTTAACTTCTATCTTTTCTAACTCAAGATCAAGTAAAACAACTCGTGCTAACATAACACGAACTGAAAAAAGCTTCACAATTGGTGACAATATCTCATGAAAATCAATACCTTCCTTTTGAGAATACCCTTTTGATACCATTCTTTCTTTATACCTTTTGAATTTATCATTAACACCCGTTTTCAGTTTGTAGACCCACTTGTAGCCGACAAACTTCATGTCCTTTGGAAGTTCTACTAGGCCCCATGTTATATTCCTCTCTAAGGCATCCATTTCTTCTTTCATAGCTTTTTTCCATTGAGCACTTTCATATACCTTAATTGTTTCCTAAAAACAACTAGGTTCTCAATCAATAGAAGCCAAAGCCACAGATGAAACATGATCGTCATACCTTGTATAAGGATTCCTGACCCATGTAGATATCCTTAGATATGGTTCAGGCATATCCTCAGTTTCCTGGATATTTTCTGCATCTTTATCTTCTTCTTTTGGAAATTCTTCATGCTATTTCCCTTCTGAGGATGGATGAGTTTCCAATTGAATTTGTTGAAATTGCAGTACTTGTTCTTATCTCACTTCAACATCTACCAGTTTTGATTTTAAGAGAAAGTATTCATCAAATACTACATCTCTACTTATTATGAGTTTGTGGGCAGTAGGATCCCACAATTTGTACCACTTAACTCCATCACCATAATAAAAAAATACATATCTCTTTGATCTAGGATCTAACTTAGAATGATGATATTTAGAAAGAAGAACATAAGCATCAAAACCAAATATTCTCATATTTGAAAAATCACATGAATGACTTGTCCATACCTCTTCTGGAATCTTATAGTTTATTGCAGTTGATGGTGACCGATTTATTAGATAGGAAACTGTAAGAACTCCTTCTTCCCACAATTCCTTCGGCAAATTGGCATTACTGAGCATGCTCTTTCCTCTCTCTAGAAGATTCATATTCATGTATTCAACAAACCCATTTTATCGAGGAGGATAAACCGTGGTTGTGTGCCTTTCTATCCTATCTTCCTTGCAATAGTTTTCAAATTCCACAGATGTGAACTCACCTCCATTATCTGTTCTTAAACACTTGATTGACCTATTAGTTCTCTTTTCAACCAAAGATCTGAATTTCTTAAAAGTGTTAAATACATCAACTTTTCTTTTAAGTAAATAGACCGAACCTTTTCTAGAGTAATCATATATAAATGTCACAAAATATGACGATCCTCCAAAAGAAACTGTAGGGGATGGTCCCCAAACACCTGAATGAATATAATCAATGATACCTTTACTTATATATCTTCTTGTTTTAAACTTTTGTCTACAGTGTTTTCCAAAAACACAATACTTGTAGAAATTCAAATTCAAAAACTTTAAACTTGGAAGTGGCATACGATCAACCAATACCTTAAGCCCTCTCTCTCTCATATGACCCAAATGTTGATGCCATAAAAAAATAGAGTCACTTTCACCTTCATATGATACCACTGCTTGATTTATTTGTGTCCTTCTTTCAAGCTGATATATGTTTATGATCCTCTTTGCCTTCATGACTACTAAGATGCCTTTGGACACCTTCAATACTCCACCATGAGTTGTACACCTGTAACCAACAAAATATAGTACTCTCAAAGATATGAAGTTCATTATAAGTTTAGGTGCATGCATTACATCTGTCAATTTTCTTATAGAACCATCATGCATTTTAATCCGAACGCTACCAACCCCAACAATTTTAAAAGAAAAATCATTTCCCATAAAAACAACACCATCATAAATAGGTTGGTACGTTGAGAACCAATTTCTATGAAGACACATGTGGTTGGATGCACCAGAATCCAACAACCAATGATGATGTTGATGTGAAACATCACAAGTAGACAATACCTCATCTACCATACTTGAACTTGAACCTGTAATTGTTTCAACTAGATTAGTTTCCTTTACTTCTTTTGTGGAATCCTCTTTGGATGCACTCTGTCTTTTCCAACAATCCTTATTGAGATGCCCATATTTTCCACAGAACCAACATTTCTTCTTACTATTATTTCCTTTTCACTTAGACCTTGATGTACCCCTCCGATTTTTCCCTCTTTCTCTAGATTGACCTTTGACCACCATTTCTTCTACTGTTAAGGTTTATTTACTGGATCTTCTCCTCATCTCGTCAGACAATAAAGCTCCCACAATAGTGTTATAATCAATGAAATTTGTTGAGCTAAAGCACATAGATGTGACCAGATGATCCCATGACTTCGGCAATGAACACAATAGCGTAATTTCCTTGTCCTCACCTTCATTCTTTACGTCCATACTAGATAATTGACAAATCAGTGAATTGAAAAAATTCAAATGATCAGTATTTTTTGTAAATTCTTTCATCCGCAAGATGTACAACTGCCTCTTCAAGAAGATTATGTTCATCAAGGAATTGTTCATATACAAAATCTCCAGTCTGTTCCACAAACTTCATGGTGTCTCCTCTTCAATGATGTTAAGCAACACTTCATCTACTAGACATAAATGAATGGTATTGAGGGATCTTGCATCCAGATCTTCCGAGACCTTGTATGTCATGCTTGTTTGTTTCTTTAAATTTCCCACCAAATCCATTTGCAATCCTTGTTGCACAAGAAGATCCCACATCTTGAGCTTCCATAGTACAAAGTTATTCTTGACACTGAATTTCTCGACCTTAAACTTAAAACTCTGCACTTTAATATAAACCCCAAAAATATAAACTTTAATTAAAAGGTTTAAGTTTTGTTTTTATTAAAAAACCTTTTACTAAAAACACCCTCTCACTTAAAAAAAAAAATTCACTTTTATTAGAGTTCGATTCTCCATAATAAAACAAAAAAATGTATCTCACCTTTATTAAAGCTCACCTCCACCTTTATTAAATAATCGATTCTCTACCTTATGCAATTCTTTTAAAACAATATCTTGTGCTTAATGAAAAGTCAACAACATCATACCACTCGAAAAAACTTTAATTTATAGCTAAATTTTATATCAACTCTCTTGTAATCCTACGAGGTGGCGTCGATTTTGGAGGATAGTGTTCTTTCACTGTGGCTGGAGGAGCATCGATTTTTTGGCGCCTCTAACACTGTATAGGGAGTGTCGTTGACCTAAAACTCACTTGATCACGTCCTCTGCTCTTAGAAAGTATTTGGTTTTTTCAGTACTTCGGTCTATTTGTTTTTACTTGCGAACAAAACATCCAAAGGGTTCTTGCACTCACACGGGACCTGCACATAATTCTTCTTGGTTTATCTGCAACACCTACTCTACCTACTCTGATACTACTTGTTAGCCAACAGAAACAAACAGGTAACAAGATTTTGATAGCAAAGAATATAAAACCAAGATTAAATCGAGAATAACAATCACACAATTGACACAGTGATTTATGTGGAAACCCAATACAGGAAAAGAACATTTATTATTCAAGGGAGAATTTTAATAGCCAACAGTATTGAGTATTGCTCACACACTCCTCACCTCTATGGGTATGATCGTATATATATCATCTCTCAAACAATTATACAAACTCATTATAATAAGATCCACTAGTTACACAAACTGTTCAATGAAGAGTGCATGCATGCACATTCTAAATATAACTGCATTTACATGTTGAGAAATTCGTTAACATGTTTCCAACACTTGGAACTTTACCATTATCTAATAATTCATCTTGAGAATCAATAATTACTATTTATTACATCTAAATTGACCAATAATATGTTCAATCACGATTAGAGGGAGTACAACCAACAACTAGGTCACTCTAGGAGGGAATCCTCTAAGGAAGCTCATTTCCATTAACTAAAATAGAAATTCGATTTTTTTTAAATGAATGTTTAAATTTTTGATTTTTCAAATTAAGAAAAGGTGCCATGTAAATCAAAGTTTAAGTCCAAAATATTAAATTAAAGTTAATCTCTATTTTTTAATCAATTTATTTTTATTTTTCATTTTTCATTTTTTTTTCTTTATTATTTATTTAATTAGTATTACATTGTTTATTATTATTTATTTATTTAATACAACATTAACATTATATAATTCTTGCTCTCTTCGGTTTTAATGTTCTTCATCATTATCTTTAATTACTGTATTCTAAAATACTTAAAAAAAAAAGTTTCATCAATTAATTAATTAATGTTTGATAAATAATTAAATTAATCTCATACTAGCTAAATCTCAAATAATAAATAATTTCCATTTTTTTTAGTTGTATCAATACTATATTTTACTATGTGGTTACATTAATATTATTATAATATAACAAATAAAAAATAAATATTCTCAACAAGGTTGGTTATTTTCGTAAAAAGCACGTGTCCTATAAGTATGTATATAATGACATAATCCCTAGTTATTAATATTAAATTCCACCCTCTCTCTTTTCATTTTGCAGATCGCTCTCAATGCCCTTTTCCCTTTGTAGACAGCTCTGAGCGATTAAGTAGAGAATTAATCTGAGTCTTGACCTTTCCTTGATTGAAGATGAATTTCTTAAATCATCCCTGGTCATGGTAATGGTTAGATCTCCAACTCTGTTTCCCCTTCTTGAAGCTACTGGATGGCCTCAATGAGCTTTGTCACTTGAGCGTCATCTTCCTCATGTTCCTCCTGTGCCATGCCTGACACAGAGGGAAGGGATCTGCCCACCACTTCTCTATCTGCAGTCTGTTTTACGAGTAACTGGTATTTTCCCCTCTGTATCTTCACGTTGTCCTCCTTGAGCATGGCTCGAAAATCCTCTCTCTCATTCTCATAAGCGGTTGCATAGTACTGCGCAACTCATAGTTTCTCCAAGATCTCCTCTCTTTCTTTCTTCAGGGATTCTATAGCCTATTCCTTATCTTCTTTGACTCATCAAAGTCAAGCCTCTTTTGCATGTTCCAATCTTTGAATTTGGGTTGGTTCACCCCCGAACTTTGTATTCTATGACAAGGAGGGCACAGTAGGTACTTCACGACTAACTTGAGTAGCTCATTTTATCTCCTTTAGCTCCTTCTCAACTCTTACATACAAATCTTCTTGCTTCACGCCATATCTCTATAAGAGATCCTCAGATGCATCCTCCATCGCTCCATGAACTAGGATTATATCATCTTCTATTAGGTTGGCCTCCATATGGGGTTTACCGACATGGGTCTTCTTTCTTGTCGAGAGTTTCTGCGGAGAACCCTTCCTCTTCTTCTATGTTTCTGCCTTGGTAGGGGGGTCATTTGGCGGTGCGGCTTCACCTTCTCCTTGCTTATCTCCTTCTTCCCCTCCCCCTTCTTGTTTTACTTCGTCTCCTCCTCCTTCTGCAGGCGAACCAGATCCATTTTCCTCTGAGGCGTTATCCTCCTCATCTGTTTCTATGTTTTGGACTTCCTTCTTTTTCTTCTTCTTCTTCGCGCTGGTCTATCTGACATGTTTGGCCTGGGTGACCAAGGGGATTCTATAATGTCAGGGTCAGAGAGTTATGCATCATCAACCAATACAAGGAACTCTGTCGACCATTCCTTGGTGATCTCCTCCATATCTTTGTTGGTCAGCTTATAGTAGGAATTTAATTGCTCCTTTCTCTCATCCCTGCATGTAGTGATATAAATGAAGTGTCGATCTACGTGAACCTTAGCTAATGGTTTGTACTGGTGCAATATTCGCGGAGTCATGCGTGGGAACGACTCAATAGAAACCTTCAACTACTGATAGTAGGTGTGGAACACTACGTTTGACTGCCACTACTTTGACATGTCATTCATGTACCATAGAGCCGATAACTTCACAACCAATGGCTCCAAAGGTTCAATATTCGGGAAGGCATCTCCTTCCGGCATTTTCCAAGTGACAAATGTGATCAACATAAGAAACTAGCTGAAATGGAACTCGTATCCTTGATCATGCACTTTGCAACAGTCTTTCTTGAACTCGTTGACGAGGTAGCTCGACCAATTCATTTGTATCCCCTCCACGCATTTCCTTGCGAGGTCTACTACGACCCCAGTGGCCTGCGTTGGGCAGTTCTTTCTAACAATCTTGATAGCTATGAACTGACTATCTAGGCGCACTGCGCCATCCTAGATGGAGACTACCTTGCAGCCTCGCTTTCCCTTCTCAACTTTGTCGTATGCTTCCTTAATGCGTTGTGCCAGGGAGCAATTTGAGGTCTTCGCTGGGTAGAACTGTTGAGGGTCAGGTCCCTGCATGCTCAATCTTGTGATAAGGTGGATCAAAGTCAGATCCATAGTAATGCACTTGTCGATCCACATATATACTCCATGATAGCACAATAAGAGGAGTTGAACGCAAGCGTTAACCTCCTGATGTCGGCCAAAGTGAGGGATATTCATCACGTTGAGTATCATGGATTGCATGAGTTCCTTAATCCATGACTAGGAGATGTTGTGGGGCTTCTTCCAGTTGCCTTCATTAAATATTTGTGAAGTTCAAGCATCACTTAGTTCTTTCTATCACCAAGGTTGAAATCGTTGTTCTTCAATGTTGGGATCTGTCCCAACTGGCTGCCTTCTATGTGTATCCCAGGATGTACTCAGTGATCAATGTATACTCAAATTCCCATGGAATGTTGTTGTGGTTAACCATGCCAACCAAAGGCAGGATGTAATTAGATAAGATTGATGAGATCTGCTTCACGTTAGCCAGATCGTCATGATGCTTAATTCGCTTCTCAGTCATAGGGTTAGTATGAACCGAATGTTGTCTAGTCGAGGGGAAAGCCTACAGTCCCCTGGTTGATGATGCCTATACTCCCTCAGACATGGCTTTATCTGCCATAAACTTATTCAAAACCTTTTCGACATATTTCTCTATCTTGGTGCACTTGGTCGACATTCTTACTATTAAATAATAAGTCGGGGTAGGTAAATGGATAGTGGGGTAAATTGAAAACGGAGAGTTCTGATAGTACAACTTGACACACACAATAAATTCATTTATTGTCTCATATAATCACAGGTAGAAAAAATTTGTCCCGACCTAGCATCCGACGGGTTAAATAAGTGAGCGTCATAATGGATTTCTCCAATAGACAAGAATGCCTCAATCAATGTGCATTCATCCGTTATGGTACGGTCTCAACGTCCCAAATTCAGTCTATTCACCCATAAATGTGTTTCCTATCCATTTTGAGCACCATTCTAATGGTCAGGGTGCCTCCAACGGTCATATAGCTTTGCCGAGGTGAAGTCCCATTTTGCGTGGTTATGTTATTCTGACGAGGTTTAGAGCATGCAAGTCTACCTCCTACGAAGTCTTCTCTGTAACTTCTTGTAACTTTTCTAACTTGGCTTTCTTCTTACTAAGGTTCCTTTATTTCTTTCATGTGATATGAGTCTTTGTGTTCGTCTTTCCATTCTTATTCTTATCTTCTCTGAGCATAGTAGCTTCGCGCTATTGATGATCTCTCAAAGGGTTCAAAGGTAATACATCTTTTCTTATTAAATCTAGGATGGGTATTCTTCTTTCTTTCATGGATAGGTCCTTCAAACCTTCTTGCATTATTTCAACCTTGATAGCTAATTCTCTTGCATTTTGTTGCTTAGACTCAACTTCTCGTTCTTCTATTAGTCAATCTATTTTCCTAACTATGAAATCCCTTGGTTCTTTTATTTTTATTTTCTGTAGCTTCTTCCTCTGTTATCCTCCTGATCTGATTCTTCTCAATCCAAGTCGTTCCTAACAAAAGTGAAAAAGGGGCGTTGTTCTCAACAAACCTAATAACTTCAAACTCTTCTTCTATCGATGTTCCATGGATGATAACAAGTACCTTAGTAACTCTTCCACATAGGGTTATCATCTTTCCTTGAAACAAGCCTATCCTTCCCAGTGAAGGTACTACAATAGGCTTTCCCAAAATTTCCCAAGTGCTTTCTGTCATAATATTCACTTGTGTCTCCTCATCCAGGACACAGTCTATGTCGAAGTCTCATATTCTTGTACTTATGTGCTATTTTTCTTTCAAGATCTTTGATAAACTGACATCTTTGAGATCATCCATTGCTTATTTTAACTATTCTAATGGAGTCTGAACTTCCTCTGATCCTTGATCTTCCAACATGCTCTTATTCTCTTGATTCATGTTTATTTGTTCTACTTTAGCAATCATTTCTTGAGCAATCCTCAACTTTATGACCAACAAATTTACAACAAAGAAAAATAGGATCTGCACTAGGGAATTCCTTAGCAAGATGTATCGGTCTTCTCCAGTTATAACATAGTGTCAATCCTCTCTTTCTCTTTTATGTTCCCCAACTTCTTTTGTACTACACACTGGGATCACAGTGCTAGACCTGCAATATGCAAAAATTCTTTCTAGGTTCCTGCATCCACTTATTAGTCCAAAAATTATTTCTATGCATAGGAATAACATATCTTTCTCTATTTCTATAAAATTTATTCATATCAACTCTTTCTTCTAACTATACCATATCTTTTAGACTAGAAAAAATCTATCAAACATGCTTTCGAAACAAAAATTTCCAGTTATCTTACTCTATCTAAGCAAAAATCTTTACCTTCTTCAAGATCTTACCTCCTTACTTCATATCGAATTTATTTCTTAGCACAAAACTTCGCAAGTCAAGTAGAATACTATGGACTTCAACAGCAAATCTGCGCACATATATTCTCTTTTCTTTACTTCAATTTCCAACAATCACAGTTTCAGGTCCCGACAACAGAACCATTTGTTGGCACACGGGAAGACCCAGGGTTCAACACTTCAAGAACACACCAAAAAAACCCTAACTACCAGCCCTTTCGATAACACCTGTGAGGCAGGTGAAGTCTTACCCGAGGTAGAGGCAGGGGGGTTACATGAATCAAGTGTTTGTAACCAATATGGGACATAGATATGTTATTCTAACACTTTGCAAAGTACTTAGGAACAACACACATTAATTCATTATATTTATTCACGTCACAGATCAAACCCTAAGTACAAATGGACGTAGTAACAATGACAAAATATACATTGCACTTAGCATCATAAATTATATCTAACACATTCAACATAGGCAAAGCACTAAGAATTCATAGATCTATCTATCATTCATAATAATCAATGCACAAAGCAGATCTACAACATAAATATCATAGCACAAAGAAAACCATCAACACAAGGTTTACGTGGTTCACCCTAGTGTGGGGCTACGTCCACCAACGACGTCTTCTTCTTTATTATGCTTCAATATCTTACATTCATCTTCTCATGTGCACTAAGTGACAGAGCCAACCTTTTCATTGGACAAGTGATCTGCGCACTGTGCATCGGATCCACCTTCCCAAAGTCAGGTCAAGGCACAGAGCCAACTCCTCCACTAAGCATAGAGCCTTACATACATGGTCTGTTGCACAAAACACCTCAAAACTACTACTTATTTCACTTAGCTACCTCTTACTCACTTCGCTTCATCTACCTTACAATCTTTTCTTATTTATACTTTTACATTCCTTACAAAAAGGCCTAATCATGGGTAAACCCATGGGCCAACATCCCATAACCCATTACATAAACCCTAATGAACCCCTTGTTGGGTCCACAAACAAGTGAGATCCCATGATCTTAGATCCGCCTGGGCACTCCATCTTCGACCAACTTGTCGATGTCCAAAAAGTGGTCAATCATGACCAATGTTTCCTCAAAAATTGGTTCAGGTCCAACATAAGTTATTTCCTAAAAATTAACTAATTAGGCATGAGCAACTGAGTAAATTAAAGCTTACCTATAAAATAAAGAGAGGAGACATTTGAAGGGGAGTTTGTCTTATGTTTGGATGGTATTGTAATGACCGAGGACCTTGAGTGTTTATATTATGAGTTGGACAATGAAGTGTGTTAAGAGGTGGGATCCTCTCACTTGCGAGTGGGAACCTTAGAGATATATTTTGTGGTTGGATCTGTATATACCCACTATGGTTCAGGGGTCATAGGGGAAGAAGAGTACCCATTGTGTTGTCAAGGATTGGAAAGATTGATGAGTCCTTTAACGGACTGGCAAGCTTGATGAGGAGTAACAAAGGTTTGACAAAAGAGATGCAACATCAATAGATTGACACTTGAGGTCTTATCTAAGAGAAAAAATGATGACTTTCTGTGAATGGTAACTCTTTTATTTGTGCACTGATTTTTGTATCATTATATGTATTTAAGAATTGAGAATCTATTGTTTCATTCTTATAAATAAAAAAATGATGCTTCTTGGGTTTAAATTTGGTTTAAATTAGATGGATATTACAAGCGAAACCAACCTACTCTTCCATATATTCATAGACACCATTATAATGGAGACCCCAATCCCAACCGCTAAGAACCAACTTTGTTCCAAGAGACACCAATCTTTTTGTGTGAGTTGCACCAACATTCATCAAGTCTGTTTTTTAGCTCTTCCTTCACCAAGTATGATCCCTACTTCTACCTTCACCAAGTCTACTAACAACTTCTATGTTCACCAGGTATGCTCACTAATTCTTTGTTTACTAGGTTTCACCAAAATTTGAATTTCCAAATGGTAACTTTCCCAAAGTTTGTTGTTTTATGCCTCTTTGCATGAATGAAATTTTATAATATGCCACATATCTAATTTATCAAATATTATTATGAAACGTTTACCTAAGGTACTTATGTATGTCCTCTATTCTCTAAAATTTCCATAGTCTGAAGAGTCCCAGAAAAGAAGTTATATGAAAACTCGAAACTGACCTATTTGAAACTAATTTCAGGATCATTCAAGAATGATAAATTCCATAGAGCATATCTCAAAAGTACAATGAACCAACATATCATTTTTTTTATTTAGCTACTTTTGTATGTCTCCTATTCTCTTTGAAATTTTAAAAATTTGAGGAGTCCCAAAAAATAAGTTATAGTGAAAATTCGAAATTGACTTGTTGAAATTGATTTCAAGATCATTCAAGAACCCTAAGATTCAAATAGAAATAAACACATTATTTTTGGAACTGTAAACTTCATTGATTTTGAAGGAATGAGAGACTTGGTGTGCATTACATATGGAAATACTCATGAGGTGCTTTTTTATAATTTAAGTAAAAATATATGGAGATGGCTTCAGATACTTCCAGTGGAGAAAGGATATGGTTAGGTTCCATCTTTTTTTTTTCCTTTGGACCTAGATCATATATGAACCTTGAACAGATCAAAGATTTCCTTGTTATTTTTATGAGTTTAATTTTTTTAATTCTCTCATTATAAAGTGTTTTTGGGTTACTTTAACATTGGTTGTCATTTTCACAATATTCATTTTGTTCATTAAGATCAAGATCTCGGAGAAATAATCTTGATGAATTAAAAATAGTCTTTGTATCATTTCTCCATGCATGTTTTAACATCACCTAACTAGTTTTTCACTATTGACAAAACGCTACATAATCGTTGGCATAGAGTCGATGACACATTATTCGTTGATAATACATTGGTAATGTGTCTATAACTTACCAATAACTTATTGATAACAAATCAATGACTTTTTCATAACATGTCAGTGGGATGTCAGTGCTACGTCGAAAACCAATATGTACCTTACCACAAACATGTTATAATTTTAATGAACACTACAAAACTAAGGTTGCTTATGCTTCCACATTGTGCTCGCATGTATGTGCATATATGAAAGAACAATCTGGAAACTCAGACCACAAATTAACATATATAAGAAGAAATATATTTTCCATAGAACAATCTATCTATGGAACACATTAATGGACTAGGAAAAATCTATCTATGGAACACATTAATGGACCACAAATTAACATATTTTCCTAGCTATGAAATCCCTTAGTTTTTTTTTTCTTTTCTGTAGCTTCTTCCTTTGCTTTCCTTCTGATCTGATCCTTCTCGATCCAATTAATTCCTAACAAAAGTGGACAGGGGGAATTGTTCTCAACAAACCTAATAACTTCAAACTCTTCTTTTGTTGATGTTCCATGGATGATAACAGGTACCTTAGTAACTCTTCCACATAGGGTTATCATATTTCCTTTAAACAATACTATCCTTCCCAGTGAAGGTACTACAATAGGATTTTCCAAAATTTTCCAAGTGCTTTATGCCATAATATTCACTTGTGTCTCCTCATACACGACACGGTCTATGTCAAAGTCTCCTATTCTTGTATTTATGCATTGTTTTTCTTTCAAGATCTCTGATAAATTGACATCTTTGTGATCTTCCATTACTTCTTTTAACTGTTCTAATGGATTCTGAACTTCCTTTGATCCTTGATCTTCTAACTTTCTCTTATTCTCTTGATTCATGTTCATTTGTTCTACTTTGGCAATCATTCTTGGGAAATCCTCAACTTTATGACCAACAAATTTACAACAAAGACAAATAGGATCTGCACCAGGGAATTCCTTAGCAAGATGTCCCGGTCTTCTACAGTTATAACATAGTGTCAATCCTCTCTTTCTCTTGTATGTTCCCCAAATTATTATGTACTGTGCACTGGGATGACAATGTTGGACTTGCACTGTCCAAAAATTCTTTCTAGGTTCCTGCATCCACTTATTAGTCCAAAAATTCTTTCTATGCATAGGAATAACATATCTTTCTCTATTTCTATCAAATTTATTCAGATCAACTCTTTCTTCTAACTATACCCTAGCTTTTAGACTAGGGAAAAATCTATCAAACATGCTTTCAAAACAAAAAATTCCACTTATCTTACTCTATCTAAGCAAAAAGATTTATCTTTTTCAAGATCTTACCTCCTTAATTCAGATCATATTTCTTTCTTAGCACAAAAATTCGCAAGTCAAGTAGAGTAATGTGCACTTCAACAAAAAATATATGCACAAAGCTTCTCTTTTCTTTACTTCAGTTCCTAGCAATCACAAATTCAGGTCCCGGCAACGAAACCATTTGTTGGCACAATGATCCGGATTATTTTCGGCACAAAATGAGAGTGGAGATATAACACAGAAATATTCAGAGATATTGCAAGAGAGACAACAATATAATAGAGATATAGTGGAAATATAACAAGAGTCACATATATACAATAATACACGATTTCTATTAATGAAATAAATGTACAAACTCTGTAAAATACAGAGTGAAAGACTCGCTAGAATGGTGGCATCTTATCTCTGAGAAGAGATGTGACGGCTACTCGCATCCATGAGAAGATGATTATTAAAATGAGTCTCTAAGGGCCTTTTTAACATAAGTAAAATCCAAAACCCTAACCCCGGAAGATGAAAATCCAAAAGGTTTGTGGGCCTCGATGGGGGTAGTTGATACGTCAACTTCCCAGGGGCGTAACTTTTGCATACGATCTATGTTTGGGGCACTCGATAGTTCGTTGGAAAGATCTATCTGAGGAATAAAAATTTTGGGCAAGAAAGATCAATCTACAATCCATGTTGCTCCCCGTTTTCTCAAGAAACATCGTTTAGGGCCTCAAAACGACTCCGGAAGTTTAGGACCCGAAAAACTGCTAAAAATAATAAATTATCAAAATTGTCAGAAAACTGTTTTGAGGCAGGTGGAGAAGGTGGGTGGCCACCTATATCCACCTGGATCAATCCTCACTCCTTCGGAAGCAATGGTCTCCATTGCGTTGAGTTCCCGAGGGAGAGGGAAAAACGATTGCTGAATATGAATCTTGGTGAGTTGTTTTCCTTGCTAGAGACGTCGAGCTGCTTGGTTTGTTGAAGGTTGTCACAAACTTGTGGCTGGAAGGGTTGTACATTTTTAACCAGTTTGGCTACATGAGATGACTGTGTGCAGAAGGAATCTTTGTGCTTTGCTGCAACCTTGTCGACTTCCTTCTAATGGATAGAAGGTGCTTGGGGTGAGGCTATAGCGGTTGCAACATCCTTCTGTTCCGCTTTTGAATAGATTGTAAAGAAGATGCATTTTGCAGTATGAGATACTACCTTGTGGAACTATTTAGGTGGAACAATAGTCGGAACTACCGCTGGTATTTTGTAGAGATGACCCCCCTGAGAAACAATGACACTGCAAGGTCGAGACTCACAAATATCATGGTGCTTGCACATATATGGCTGGCCTAAGAGAACATCACATACATCCAGTGGGGAAACATCACATAATACCTCATCCCTAAAGGTTTGGATGCCGTATGACAATCAACACTACTGGCTGACACGACGATCTTGTCCTTGGTGAAGCCACTCGATGTTGTATGGTTGCGGGTGTGGTTTTGTCAACAATCCCAACTGTTTGATGACCTCTGTTGAGATGAGGTTCTTCTGGCTTCCACTATCAACAATAAAATGCAGTGGGGTCCCCTTCACCCACATCTATGAATGAAAAATCCGTTCCCCCTCTTCAGGATCTGTTGGTTCTTCTGGTTGAATTGTTGCGGTCGCAAAAATAGTAGTGGGGTCTACGTCAATGATTTGTCCTTTACCAACATTTTCAAAATCAGATTCTGAATCAGGGTTCGGCTTCTTGTATTTGATCTCAGCCACCAATGACTATTTTGAGTGACATTCATTAGTGTTGTGCCAGAGGCTTTTGTGGAAATCACACCATTTTGGTGTCCTTCTTTGTCTTCCCGTGACCCTTCTTTTCCTCTGTCTTGGACTAGTTTTCAGGAGACTGTTTGTTAGGGTTGTATTTGTAATACTTTGGTTGTTGTGGATTTGCAGACCTGAACTCCATTTTTTCTTGTGCTTAAATTTCTGCACGATTTTAACAACATATCAATAAGCAACACTGAGTGATGAGATGTCCAGAAAATCCATTTCAGTTTGGATGTATCTGTGTAGAGCCCCACGGTATTTTAGAACCAAATGTTGTTCAGAGTATTTGATACCCAGCTTGGTGCGCAAGGTATGGAAGGTATTGGTGAACTATGGAACTGCTTGGCCCCTCTCTTGCCGCAGTGTGGTCCATCTCATGTACTAGTCCTCATAGTTGCCAATAGGGTAATATTGTTCCTTTACCACATCCAAAAATAAATCCCAAGTGGGATCGACCCCATATATTTGAGACTCCTCTGTGGATATTTTCTCCCAATAAGTTTCCCACCAATGTTTGACATAGGGGATAGCTTTAAGGAGTGTGAAGGTGACATTTTCTTTGTCGGAAAAATTGTGAACAGAGAAATAACCTTCTAGCAGATTTAACCATTTATCTAGGGCTTCTACATCTATCTGTCCTTCAAATAAAAGAATATCGAAATTAACTTGTACCTTGAAAGGTGAGGTTATTCCAAAGTGGTTGTTTGATGAAGATGCGCCTGTTGCTATTGGCAGGCATTGAAGGATTTGGGAAAATTTCTCCATCATTTCGTCCCTCTGTCGTGTGAGAGCTTGCTCAAGCAACAGACTGATAGGATCGTCTACTCTGTCGTTTTTATTTTCTTCCACCATTGAAGGTTTCTTGGGTGTGCAAGAGGGATTTTCCTCAAGAGAGACAAGATCGAGACCCAACTTTCTATACTCAGACCTCGTTGGGGACATGCACTGAAAACGATCAAGAGCAGCCTTCTCTGATACCACTGATCTAGATTATTTTCGGCATGAAATGAGAGCGGAGATATAACAAAAAAATATTCAGAGATATTGCAAGAGAGACAAAAATATAATAGAGATATAGTGGAAATATAACAAGAGTCACAGATATACAGTAATACACAATTTCTATTAATGAAATAAATGTACAAAGACTGTAAAATATAGAGTGAAAGACTCGCTAGAATGGTGGAAGCTTATCTCTGAGAAGAGATGTGATGGATACTCACATCTGTGAGAATATTATTATTACAATGAGGCTCTAAGGGCCTTTTTAACATAAGTAAGATCCAAAACCCTAACACTGGAAGATGAAAATCCAAAAGGTTTGTGGGCCCCGATGGGGGTAGTTGATACATCAACTTCCCAGGGGCGTATAGTTTGCATACAATCTCTGTTTGGGGCAGTCGATAGCTCGTTGGAAAGATCTATTCGAGGAATACAACTTTTGTGTGAGAAACATCGATCTACAATCCATGTTGCTCCCCGTTTTCTCAAAAAAACATCGTTTAGGGCCTCAAAACGGCTCTGGAAGTTCAAGACCCAAAAAATTGCTAAAAATAGTAAATTACCAAAATTGCCAGAAAACTATTTTGAGCCAGGTGGAGAAGGTGGGTGGCAACCAATATCCACTTGAAACACACAAGGGAATACCTAGGGTTCAATTCTTCAACAACGCACCAACAAAACCCTAACTACCAACCCTTTCAACAACACCTGCGAGGCAGGCGAAGTCTCACTCGAGGTAGAGGCAGGGGGGGTTACAGGATTCAAGTGTTTGTAACCAAGATAGGACACAGATCTATGATTATAACACTTTGCAGAGTACTTAGGAACAATAGACATTATTTTATTAGCTTTATTCACATCACAGGTCAAACACTAAGTACATATCAACGTAGTAACAATGAAAAAATATACATCACACTTAGCATCAGAAATTAGATCTAACACATTCAACATAGAAAAAGCACTAAGCATTCATAGATCCATATATCATTCATAATAATCAATGCGAAAAGCAGATCTACAACATAAATATCACAACACAAAGAAAACCATCAACACAAGGTTTACGTGGTTCACCCCAGTGTGGGGCTACGTCCACCAATGACTTCTTCTTCTTTATTATGCTTCAATATCTTACATTCATCTGCTTCGGTGCACTAAGGCACCTACCCAAGATTCACATCAGACAGGTGATTTGCGCACTGCACATCGGATCCACCTTCAAAAAACTAGGTCAAGGCATAGAGCTAACTCCTCCACTAAGCACAAAGCCTTACATACATGGTTTGTTACACAAATCACCTCAAAATTACTACTTCTTGCACTTAGCTACCTCTTAATCACTTTGCTTCTTCTACCTTACAATATTTTCTTATTTATACTTTTACATTCCTAAAAAAAGGGGCTAATCATGGGTAAACCCATGGGTCGACATCCCATAACCCATTACATAAATCGTAATGAACCCCTTGTTGGGTCCAAAAACAAGTGAGATCTTGTGATCTCAGCTCCGCTTGGGCGCTCCATCTTCGATGAACCTGTCGATGTCCAAAAATTGGTCAATCCTGACCAATGTTTCCTCAAAACTTGGTCGTGTTCCAACATAAGTTATTTCCTAAAAATTAACTAATTAGGCATGAGGGACTGGGTAAATAAAATCTTACCTATAAAATAAAGAGAGGAGAAGTTTGAAGGGGAGTTTGTCTTATGTTTGGATGGGATTGTAATGACCGAGGACCTTGAGCATTTATATTATGAGTTGGAGAATGAAGTGTATTAAGAGGTGGGATCCTCTCACTTGTGAGTGGGAACATCAGAGCTAGATTTTGTGGTTGGATCTATATATACCCGCTATGGTTTAGGGGGCATAGGGGATGAAGAGTACCAATTATGTTGGCAGGTATTGGAAAGATTGACGAGTCCTTGAACGGATTGGAAAGATTGACGAGGATTAACAAAGGTTTGACAAAAGATATGCAACATCATTAGATTGACATTTGAGGTCTTCTCTAAGAGAAAAAATGATGACTTTCTGTGAATGGTAACTCTTTTATTTGTGCATTGATTTTTGTATCATTATATGTATTTAAGAATTGAGAATCTATTGTTTCATTCTTATAAATAAAAAAATGATGCTTCTTGTGTTTAAATTTGGTTTAAATTAGATGGAAATTACAAGCAAAACCAACCTACTCTTCCATATATTCATAGACACCTTTATAATGGAGACCCCAATCCCCACCCCTAAGCACCAACTTAGTTCCAAGAGACACCAATCTCTTTGTGTGAGTTGCACCAACATTCATCGAGTCTGTTTTTTACCTCTCCCTTTACCAGGTATGATCCCTACTTATACCTTCACCAAGTCTACTAAATACCTCTATGTTCACTGGGTTTGCTCACTAATTCTTTGTTTACTAGGTTTCACCAAAAATTGAATTTCCAAATGGTAACTTTCCCAAAGTTTGTTGTTTTATGCTTCTTTGCATGAATGAACTTTTATAACATGCCACATATCTAATTTTTCAAATATGATTATGAAACGTTTACCTAAGGTACTTATGTATGTCTCCTCTATTCTCTAAAATTTTCATAGTCTGAAGAGTCCCAAAAAAGAAGTTATAGTGAAAACTCGAAACTGACCTATTTGAAACTAATTTTAGGATCATTCAAGAATGATAAATTCCATAGAGCATATCTCAAAAGTACAATGAACCAACATATCATTTTTTTTCTTTAGCTACTTATGTATGTATCCTATAATCTTTAAAATTTTAACAATTTGAGGAGTCCCAAAAAAGAAGTTATATTGAAAATTTGAAATTGACCTGTTGAAATTGATTTCAAGAGCATTCAAGAACCCTAAGATTTAAATAGAAATAAACACATTATTTTTGGAACTGTAAACTTCATTGATTTTGAAGGAATGAGAGACTTGGTGTGCATTACATATGGAACTACTCATGAGGTGCTTGTTTATAATTTAAGTGAAAATATATGGAGATGGCTTCATATACTTTTGGTGGAGAAAGGATATGGTTATATTCACTTGTGGGGCACGAGTGCTTCTAGCTACATGCATACACCAGGTTGATGTTGACATTATCATTGATATTATTATATGGGAGATTCAGAAGCCCCAATTGGGTTCTCACCGCTTAGAGGTGAGAGAGATTTCAAGGATACTTCCCTCTGTTTTGGAAGATTTAAAGAGAAAGGAAGAGGTTATTTTTGGAACTGTAAACTTCATTGGTTTTGAAGGAACCAGAGATTTGGTGTGCATTGCATATGGACTTACTCGTGAGGTGCTTGTTTATAATTTAACTGAAAATACATGGAGATGGCTTCAAAGACTTTTAGTATAGAGAGGATCTTGTTATGTTCCATCCTTTTTTGTTACGAAGGTCGAATAAATCAAAGTTTTGTTTGAGTTTAACTTTTTAAACATTTTGTTGATTAAATAATTTTTCTAAAATTTTGAAGATTTTGGAAATTTAAAATTTATTATTAATTGTTTTATGTGTAAAGGGAGAAATAATTTTATTTACTTTTATATTTGGAAAATATTTAGCAATTTAAAATTTGTCAATATTATTATGAGTGTGGTAAGTTGAAAAGAAATGGTGCTCATTCTCAACCTCTTGTGTATCAATGTTTTTATAAATTCTCTCTTTATAAAATGTTTTTGGGTTACTTTAACATTGGTTGTCATTTTCACAATATTCATTTTGTTCATTCAGATCAAGATCTTGGAAAAATAATCTTGATGACCTAAAAATAGTCTTTGTATCATTGCTCCATGCATGTTTTAACATTGCCTAACTAGTTTTTCACTATTGACAACATGCTACAGAATCATTGGTATAGAGTCGATGACACATTATTCGTTGATAATGCATTGGTAATGTGTCTATAACTTACCAATAACTTATCGATGACAAATCGATCACTTGTCCATAACATGTCAGTGGGATGTCAGTGCTACGTCGAAAACCAATATCTACCTTACCAAAAACATGTTATAATTTTAATGACCACTACAAAACTAAGGTTGTTTATGTTTCCACATTGTGCTCGCATGTATGTGCATATATGAAAGCACAATGTGGCAACTCAGAGCACAAATTAACATATATAAAAGATTTATTTCGTAAATGCTCATTTAAAAAAGTGCATATGTAAATGCACACTTATAGAATCACTTCTCTATATGCATATATACAAAGGAATTTATGGAAGCATGATTTTGTACATGCACATGTATATAAGTGGGTTTCCATATATGCACATATATTTACTTTTTCACATCTACCCATTTTTTAATATACTTCTAATTATATATATATGAATCGATCCTGTAAATATTGTCGGTATTGTAATGTTGTAATATGACATTAATGACAATAATAATTATTTTACATAAATGACAATAATTCCAACAATATCCCCCTTTATCTTTGATGTCAATCTTTTAAGAAAACACATAGTCTACTAGGCATAGAAATAATTCTACCCTTGTCTTCAACTTTCCTCGTTTGACATCAATGGGAAAGGGATGCTCCCCCTGAGCTTGTGATTCTCCTTAAGAAATTAGTGATGAAATGGATATTACTCCAAATCACATGGCCCTTAATGTTTTTTGACTGCAAAAAATGTTTAAACGGGTTAAAGCAACACTCCTAAAGAAGTTTGAAAACTGTCACCAACAATGCAAGATAATTCATATTTGTCAATCCAAACAGTGTTTGTATCGAACAAACGTAATTATACATCTTGAATAAGACATCATTTGGGTTCACATATCAACAAATTCAAGTATTCCACCGCCTTGAGGGATCGATAAGTAGCATAAATAGTTCACGTTGAAAATTTGAGTTGATGGACAACCAAGTTAAAATTCAAGCGAAGAATACTCAGTCAAAAATCCAGTTGAATGTCATGTCAGGTTGATCCTTGGTATACCACTTCCAAGGAAATCATCAATAAGTAAGACGAACATTGCATGATTGTACATTGGATGACACATAATGATATGAGGTACTCAAACATCTGGTTAAATGATTCAATAATCATTCATCAATCCAACCATAATCTATCATGGTAGTTGACATTGGTCCATAATTATATCCTTCATGTCTCTTTTGCAAATATCTAAAAGCATGATTCAAATTCCTTTGAATTTTACGGCGAGGATGATGATATGGGTCATATTTTTGTGATGGTGGGTCAGGATCACTTAGAGGAGTGGAACAATTTGGCATATAGTAACAATGTATTTTTTAATAACATTCTCAAATTCTAGCATGTGAGGAACAAACATTGTTAGGTGTTGATTTTGACTTCTTTTCCATCTCCTTTCATCCCCATTTTTCACATTAAAACCTCCATTTTTTCTACTTTCACTCAACTGATGGAATAACAAATATGGATGAGGTAATACGTTCTTATTTTGAGATTAATTCATGTTTTTATCTTGTAAATAATGTTTATGGATATTTCTTTGGAAAATTACCTCTGATTCAGTAATTACAGGAAATGACTATGTTTTCTCAGACATTACATGAATTGTAGGTTGATATAGTCCCACTCCTTCTAAGTAAGTATTTTCACTTGTAGGTACTTCACCAATCTATGGATATGGTAAAATAACTATTTTTCCCTTTCCATGACACGCAATACCCAACAATCAATGCAAGTCAAAACTGGAAGATAGTTATTATATGAAAATCGTAGGAAACATATAATTTGTTTAACCCAAAGTAGCGACCGATTTTTAACTTTCTTAATTTGTAAAACCCATCTTTGATCTGATTGGATAGTTATAAGGATTTGGGAATTAGTTATTGAATATTTTCTACAAATAATCCTCAAATAACAGTAAGGGGGAATCAATCAGGTTATGGAGAATGTTTTTATGAACTTGAATACATTCTATAATTTCTAAATTTCCTTGAATTAAATACAAACAAAGTTTTAAGTTATCTCATGCATTGAAGTCCTTTACACATTCTTATTTTTATTGACAACATGTCCATGAGAGCCCCCTGGTGTATTTTGTAATTATTTTATTTCTGAGCAGTGTGTTGGAAGTACTTCCTCTTAATTGCTTTCATGTTTGTTCTTGTTTTTCATTTATTGTAATTTCCTGTAGAAGCATAATTCTAGATTGCATACATTGTTGCTTTATATATGGTGAGTAGATTTTTAGGATGAGGATGTAAAGACAATAAAAAAAATTGAATTTTCTTCCATCTACTGCGTTATAGAAATGGTTCTCACAAAATATAATTGAAGAATAAACAAAGTTTGTAGGTTTCCTTGTTTGCATATTTCATTTCATAATTTCAAGTTTATCTTCAACTACCATTTCATTCATATTTAGGAATATTCCTTTATGATTCCATAATTTTAATTGATCAAGAAAAAATGTGTTTGTGAGAAAGAACCTAAAGTGACTTCTTACAATATGAGTCCCTACCATTTCATTGTCAAGTTCGAGTGACTGTGATCACAATAATTGATTTTTGATTTTGAATTTGGCATTTTACTACTTTGATTTTAGTAGGAGTTCTTAGGCCATTTCAAGGTTAGTTTCGATTGATAATTAAATGATGAGGAATATAGAGATTTTTCATTTCATGAAGCAATTGAATAACAAATGATCCATGAACGGACCACACAAGAGGAGGATTTATAATTTTATTTTAATCATTGTCAACAAAAAGACAAGATCAATGAGTCATGAATAATTTCAGATGAGGATCAGATACTAGAGCCAGAAATTGAAGAGCTTCTTGGATGCTTTTCACCATATACCTTTTGTACTCATTAATATGAAGATCAATTCTTTGAACAACTTCATGACATGACAACTACATAAAATCAAGGAAATAAGGATCATATAGAAGTTTGGTTTCAATTTTTCACTGATCCGTAGCTTCACTCCATATTTCAACAATTATTGGAACCATCTATACAAACGTCTTTGGCCTCTCATATCATGGTATTCATTAAGGTATATTTTTCAGATTTGGATATGAGTACACTAGATATATTTCTATGTGAATGGATGCTTTGAAAGTATCCCTACGCTTTAAAGAGATTTTTCTTTTTCAAGTAAAGTAGGATAGAAAAATAAATCAAAATATTAAAATGTAAAAAAATAAAGAGAAATGTAATGTTCAAAATGAGAAAACTAGTTTTATGGCGCATCTGAACAAGAAATGTACTTGAAAACTAGGTATCTGGCTGACAAAGTTCCATTCTTTAGAATTCTACAACATTCCTTTCATTTTTATTTCCAAAAATATCATGAGCAATTAGTACATATAACAACATTTTTTGAAATAGAATATATGTTAATTTCTCTCCTCTAAGAAACATCATAGGGAACATTGTTAGCCGAGGTGAATAAATATATCTTCACTCATTTGAAGAAATGCATGAGAAATTTCCTGAAGAATTTTGGTAATTGAAGAATTCATGTAATAATGAAAGAAATGTACAAAATGACCAACCATCTTAACATGTGATACAACAAGCGCAATGCACAAGCAACTTAAACAATATTAACATGAATAATCAACTTCATATCACTACTACAGGTTAACATTGTTAGCCTATGGAATAAAGATATCTTTACTCATTTGAAGAAATGCATAAGAAATTTCTTGAAGAATTCCTGTAACAATGAAAGGAGTGTACAAAATGATCAACAATATTAACTGATTATACAACAAGAAGAATGTAAAACATCCAACCATACTCTAGTGATATCATTTCCAAAATCGCATTTCCAATCAACAAGGTAAACATTATGCAAGGTAATGTTTCTATAACATTTATTTACTTGATGAAAACTGGAATTGATTTTCAGAATATAACGTACACACATTTAAGAAATTACCTTAGGACTCTAATTTTAATAAACCCTATTCATGATCTCCTAAAATACCATCACCCCATCACCTCAGTTTGCATAATAATTTCTATTATAACAGATATAGAAATGAAATATTTATCATTATATTTTGTACAGATAATATTATTTCATAATTATGAAATGATTTCTTAGTATTATATTTTCTCAACCAAAAAATCATGATATATTTTCCATCCATTACATGTAGTTTATCCACCCATCGTCAAAATAAAACCAACCCATTTGTCATCATTATTGATAAGAAATTTCATATGAAATTAAATGATGATTATTAATGACAAAAATCTTGTTATGATGAAACCCTATCACTCGATAATTCCTCACACATTTGGGTTAATCCATTAAAAAGGTCATACAAGTTATTTTACCCTCACGCAACTACCCTGTCATTTCGAAACCTTGATTACTTTGTGTATGCAACCCTTTTATACTTTTATGTGACATTCTTATCCTCGTCTATGAAAATAAACATAAATTTAGTACCCAACGGATCCACTGGACAGGGAAAGGAAAATGGAAACCCCTTTTGTGGTTGGATATGAACCTAAAGGGGAAACACTCCTTGATGAATTTATGACTTGTAGGATAGTTATCCAGAAGGTGGGGTTTTTGCACTTGTTTGAATTTTTTTAAAGTCATAATGCATTAGTCACAAAGGAATTTGCAAAAACATTCGACGGGAAGACAACAAAGATTGTAAGACAAAGGAATTGCTAGAAAAAATCACTTGAAAGTAAGAAAAGGAGAAAATATCCACATCCAAACATATTTTTGTTGCACCAAAATGGATAACTAGACATATGGATCGAAGCAAATAAAAAACCTGGGATGTTCTACAACCAACATTTTAGAGCAACAAGACAATTGAAGAAGAGGAGAAATACAATTTTAATTTTTGTATCAAGAATTGCATGAGAACATTCTTTACCTTCAGTTTGGGGGAGATGTTAGGTGATGATTTTGATTTTTTTTCAAGCCCCTTTCATCCCCATTTTTCACCTTAAAACCTCCATTTTTGTCTACTTTAACTCAATTGATGGCATAACAAGTATGGATAAGGTAATAAGTTGGTATTTCGATATTAATTTGTCTTTTTCTCTCGTAAATAATATTTAGGGCTATTTCTTTACAAAATTACCTATAATTCAGTAATTACAGGAAGTGACTCTATTTCCTCAAACATTACAACAATTATATTTTGATATAGTCTCGTTTGTTCTAAGTAAATATTTTCACTTGAAGGTGGTTCACAAACATCTTGAAATGGTAAAATATCTATTTTACCCTTTCCATGACACTCAACACTTGATGACCAATGAAATTCAAAACTAGAAGGTGGTTATTATAGGAAAATCTCAAGTAATGTGCAAACAATTATTACAAGAAATTCATAATACAATTATTATAAAAAATCCACAGTCTGTTACTAAACGAAATCCACACTTCACACAAATATTTGGAGATTTGATTTCAGAAGTGAGAAACAAGTATCATCTTCTTAGAGAATAAAGGACCTAATCCATAAGATCAAGGAATAACCATGATCAAAGTTATAATGGAAATCTTAACATATTTTTTGTAATATGTTTTCTAAAAACAAAGTGTATTGAGTAGTGATATTTAGAGGCTATTTTATTAATAACTCAATGATTATACCTTTACAATCAAAGTCAACTACTATCCGTGAACCTGGTCCAGGATTCTCTTCACCAAGATCCAAGTGCACCTTTGTATGGCTTCTCCTCTCAACCTTATGATCTCTTCTTAGGAAGTGAATGGGTTCTTATGGAGGAAGAAGGGCTAATAATAGAATTCTAGGCAATTCTCACAAAAGGGCTGCAATATCTTGGGCAAGGAGGGAAAGTGAAATCAGGTAGAGTTTCATTGTTCTTATGCTTATATGTGAAATGAGACTCCAACACCTCCTTTTATATGACAAAAGGATGGTTATTCGGTTGGGTGAAGGGCTATAGCATGTGGATTAGTTGGGAAACTACCCAATAGCCTGTAATCTCAATGGATTCCTTGCAACGTTTTATTTTTTCCAAAATTTTCAAGTATACGTGGGTTGTAATGGTGCATCATGTGCATGTACATGAGCTGCAGTGGTGAAAAAAGCATATGTACATGGGAAATAATGGTGCAGGGCGCGTACATCTTCAAAACATTGGTTTTTTAAGAAGAGAAACTTAGTAGTGCTTTGGAAAAAGATGCAAGTAAGAATCCTAAGGCCATGTATGCATGTGTAGAGAAATTTAGGGTTATAACAGATACCACCATAATGTGTGAGGTTATAAGAGCATCTTATGGCTGAAATACACTACAAAATTGTCACTAATGTATGAAAACGAGTGAGCTTGGGACTAGAGTTTGGAAGGTGCCATCTGCAAAAATAACAATTGTCTCTCCGAGGCTTCATCCCAATATCCAAAGTGTTATTAGTGCTAGATGGGATTTCCCCATCCCATTACTCTTGTGGAATAAAATAAATCCTTACCCACACCAGGGTGAGTGAAATTCTACTTATTTATGTTACACGTCAAAATTTCTCCGCTAGATAAGTGTCGCATTGTCCCTATCAATTGTCGTAAGTGTCGCATCTTCCCTACAACTTTCGCAAGTGTCGCAAGTTGGTCACTAGTGTCGCAAATGATGTTCAGACATAATGCCATGATAACAACACTAAGGAAGCACTTATAACATCTCACATGACTGATTTGAAGGAGGAGAGCTGGTTTACTAGAGTAAAATAACTCTTGACACCTGAAAGGAACCCTGAAACAAAGGTTTAGAGGGGGAACGCTCCCCTACTTCAGCTCCAGAAGCGCTGGCACTCCCCCATAATGCATCAGGGAGCTTTATAACTCTCCCCAACCCATTTTGGAGGAGCGATGCCCATCTTGAGAGAGCTGGCGCTTCCCCAAGGCTTACCAGGGAGCGCTACAACGCTCTGAGACCCCTTCTGAGAGAGCGCTCCCTATTCTGGGTCAGTTGTTAGCCCGTTGAGAAGAATGAGGAAAGGATCTTTCGATATTAGAAGGCAGTTGTGCTTGAATTCTTGGTTTCATCAAGAGATCCCTGACCTAAGGAGAAGGTTCCTAACTTATTCTAAAGATAACTCAAGAGGTTAAGCCCCTCTTAACCTATATAAACAGGCTCTATGATGGTGGAATGGGGGAAGAATTGAACATATGAAACTTATGATCTTGGAGGAAACTTACAGTTAGCCAAAGGGGAGTGATCAGTGAAGCTGTTGTTATCCAGGTTGTGGATATTTCAGGAAAGGGTTAGATGAAGGGGACTTGACGAAGCTGTCACATTCGCATCTACGATTGTAAGCACTGCTATCGTTATTCTCATTAATATGACACGCTTGGCCTGTTTCTTTCTAGTTTATGTCTGATGTTACATGAACTTATCATTAACTGATAGATCTGTTTTCAAGCTAATATCGATAGAGTAGGAAGTGGTCGTATCTTGTTTTGTCCACAGGGCTCAACGAGGAGCAAAGGATTGGAGCACAACTCAGAGCGTGCAGGGACAAACGTCGATTAAGAGGTACTTCTGTTATCCTCCCTTCTCATGTATTAGTTTAGATAGATTTGAAAGGAAGTCAGTGTCCACGTTAAGCATTTTTATGTCTAGGGTTAAGGTCAAGCTCTAGAGGTGATCTACCTATCCGTAGGGAGATTTTCCTACAACAGAAACTGGCGACTCCACTGGAGAGATAGCCTCAAATCGAAACCTCTTGTTTGTATTTTTCTCCTCATTGACCTTGTTCTGTCCCTTGATTGTTTCAGACCTGGTTCACCCCTCTTTGATTAATTTCATGAGCTGATTGGCTCCTTGCCTTATCACATTCAACATACTTGTCAAGCTTGAATCTCAATTTTTGAATTTTTTTGACATTTCTGGAGCTTTAAGACCCTGGCGCCCCTGCCCTAGTGTTAACAAAGCGCCGACACTCCTGAAGGCTTTGCACAGAGCGCTATAATTCTCCTTGCCCTTGGAAACAAAGCTCCAGCCTCTTTTTGGCCCAAAAGCCCTCTAGAACTGCCTTTTCAGGGTTTGCCTCTGTGTCTCTTCTGCTGAGTGATCTTGTGAGTCATTTTTTCTTCCTTTTCAGCCTTGACATCTATCTTTTTGAAGGATAAATACCTTGTCGATTGGATCTTGTAGCCTTCTTCGCCATTTTCATTGAAGTTTTTCCCTGTTGAGTGAAATTCAAAACCCATGCATTGTTTTTCTCTTCTCATCAGCTGAGTAAGACCCTGGTGAAGGTCATCAAAGGTCTACAGACCTCTTTATCTTGATTTCAGTCGAGGTCATTTTTCTTCAACTCTTGCTTTCGGGTGTGAAGTTTGATTTTTTCTTTGATTGTTTCTTTTCTTTTTCTTTTCATTTTGATTGCTACGAAGGGTGTATTGTTTGTGTGACTTTTGCTTATGCTAGTTTGGTTTTCATTCATACCAAGAAGATCATTAGCAAAGATAAGCATTGTGTTGTATTGATCATCATCCATACACAAACAATAAAAGATATCTTCATGATTGATTGAGCATATTAGAAGGCATTTAAAAGATTTGCATTACATCAGGATTTGATTGAGAAAAGAATTGTTTGAGGGAATTCCGTAGTTGTTCTTGTTAGTGAAAGAACTCTCTCCCTCCCTTAGACTAGATGTTCATCGAAAGGAAATGACTGCTTATCATGTTCGATGCATTCTTTGGGTCTGAGTCATAATTCCATTTGTTTCACTTCCATGCACCCCTTTTGAGTAAAGAACAACCATCAAAATCAACGTTAATTAAAAATCATTTAGAACTTTTTCTTTGCTAGGATCCTCCACCAACAGTAGAATAGGTGTAGTACTTTGGATTAGGCTGTGAGCATAACTCTCCAAAGTTTTCAAAACAAACATTAGCATCCTTAGTTAGGGAGAGTAAATCCAGTTATCGTATAAGTCTGCATGGGATCCCCCTCTCACACAAGGGTTATGCACGAGGTTGCATTCAGGTAAGCTAGGGGACTAACCCTCCGTGGTTTAACTGATTGTGGTGGTCGGATCGTATTATTTGGATCACTTTGAGGTAAATCCACAATTACTGCATGAAAGCTTCTTAGTTGGTTTTGGGCTTGATACCCTGCCCGTACGTTCGGATCGAACTGTCGATTGTTCCCGCCCAGGGGATGACTGCGAATTGGTAACCTTAGTGGCCATAATATTTAGGTTGTTACACAAGGTGACAGTGACGGGAAGTCTCAATGTACCTGGAACAGACATTGGTCAAACTCACTCGGGCTCCTTGGAGGGTAAATCCACAATTACTGCGTGGAAGCTTGCACCAAGGCATAAGTCCGTTAAGCAGGTCGCCATTGTAACTGTTCCACCCTATGCCCACCCCTTCTGGACTTGATCACGTGACGTTGGATTTCATCACCAACTAGTACGGTCATCAAAAGAAGGTCTTGTTTGCTTGGTTGTGATTCTTAGATTTTTTAGCGTGTGTTGTTTCTTTTCGCTAGTTGGCCATAGATTTATTTCGTCGACTCTTTTCCACCAACATCGACCCTCCACGACCCTCGCAGAGGATACAAGGACTTCCTCCAGAAAATATGGAAGGAGACACCCCTTTACCCCCTCATTCTACAGAGCAATCTCCTGAATAGAGCGAGGTTCAAAACACTACAAATTCCCAGGAAGAAGTTCCCATCCCTTTGGATAATTTTAGAATTGTCTCGGAATCCCCGGAAGCTTATCGCATTCCGAAGGGATATGAATGACAGATCCTCCACCTAAATTCCATTGGAGAATTTGTTTTCATAAACCCTTCTATCATTTTGGTCGGGTCTCCTCAAAACCCTTTACCCAATGACCCTTTTTGGACTGAGGACATTGTTCGGAGTCCACCACGCTTGGTGCGAGATATTTATGGAATAGGAGAAGGTGCCAACGCATCTTCCTCCTACACTGTACCCCCAAATCACTTCACCGATACTACCACTTTTACAGCCACACCAACCGTTGGTCCGAACATACCACCCGTTGGCCCGAACATACCATTCGTTGGCCCGAGACCTACTATTCCCCTCCAGACGGCCCATTCGAAAATGGCCCCGCACATTCCGACCATCCCTGCCGGTAATGCGGTAGTTAATCAAGCCCCGATTGGCACACCTGTAACACCAAGACCTAATCTCCCTTTTGGATTTAGGGCACTGAACGCATCTGCCACTACCACTGCCCAAACCACTACTCAAATCGTACCGGGAAGTTCCATACCTATCCAACAACCCGGAGGGACTGTCCTTGGTGGTCCTAACCCAATCGGCAATACAGGTCAATCTTTTACGTCTGGCCCTCAAATCCCGGGAACTCTACCTCATGCTAGGGGGCATCCTCCCACTGGAGGACAAATTCCATTCGGGGGGCACCCTCATGCTGGGGGGAAACCTCAAGTCGGAGTCCACCATCAACCACAAGGACAAAATGTGTCCGTCGCACCCAATCCGTGGAGCGTCCCTTTTCAAGGAAATCCGCACGTCTCCACGGGACAAAATGTGCCTGCCGCACCTAATCCATGGAGCGTTCCTTTTCAAGGAAATCCGCATGCCTCCACGAGACAAACTGTGCCTGCTGCATCTAATCCATGGAACGTTCCTTTTTCAGGAAACCCACACTTCTCGGTAGGACAAAATTCATAGACTCCGCAACAACCTCCTTATGGACAGATGCCCAACCCAACCCATAACCCTCAAAACCCATCCGGTTATCCCCCGCTCACCCATAATTCTCAAAACACCTCAAATCCTATGTACCTTGGTCAAAACCAACCTCACATGAGAGGGCCCACGAGTTATAATTATCCACATAACCCAGTATTGGGCCCCATTGGTGTCCCTCTACCACACCAGCATTACCCACAGGTTAACCGACAACTACCTTTTCTAGCCACCCTGGACCTTCCAGACTTGTCTCGGTTAACGAACGATCCCATCCATCATTCTTCGGTTTGGCCAGCTATTCCAGCAAAACTTCCTTCTGATATCCCAAAATTCGACGGAAAATCCAGAGAAGACCCGAACAACCACATGATGACCTTCCATTTGTGGTTCTCATCCAACTCCCTCATGGATGATTCTATTCGTTTGCGTCTTTTCCAACGGACACTTACGAGTTCCGCAGCAAAATGGTATATTGAATTACCACGAGCATTCTTTTTACGATTTCAACTCCCTCGCCATGTCCTTCCTCACACACTTCCAACTTCCCCTCCGATACGAGACATGTACTGAACTATTAACCTCTCTTCCTCAGACAACTTCCATACACATCTCCAATCATATCCATGAATGGAGAAGACGACGAAGGCTAATCAAAGTGGTCATCCCTGAGCAATTATTAGCGGAATGGTTCACGAAATCATTACTACTCTAGATCGCTCGTGATGTTGCCATGGGCGGCGTAGTCACTGAGGAAGAAGCCATCGCCCGAGCTCAGTACCTATACTTAGTCTATTCACAATCCGGTACTCTGTATGAGTTGATACCAAATGCTACCCATGCCACTAACGATCCATCCAAACCATCGACTGCTTCACATGCGGATGGAGTTATTGGCTCCGTCAAAACTCAATCTACCACTTAGTCCACTGGAACGATTCAGCGGCCCGCTTCAACGGCTGCTCCCAGTTCGACTGCACCCTCTTCTACCCTCCCTCAAACTCAAGTCTCTGATGTGAATGTGGTCCAATCAACCCCTTCACAACAACCCGGGGGCAAGAAGAAAGCGAGAAACAAAACAAAGAAGAACAATAACAACGAACAACCCAAGACCCAACCGCAAACCCCTACTACTGGAAAACAACCACAACAAAAACCAAAATTCCCATGTCTCATTTGTGGTGACGATCACTACACTCGAGATTGCCCACACTGCGATGAAGTGGCTAAACTTTTTAAGGGAAATTCGCAACCCGCTGTGCTTACTCAGCCTTTTCCACAACAACAATCTTTGGTTGCACAAACCCCCACGCCGGGGGGTAGTTCCAACCAACCCCATGATGAGGCCTCGACAAGCGCACACATTTACATGTTTAACGGGGTTAATCTAACCACTCGTTCTGCGACATACGAAACACGAGTTAAACCTGACAAGTCGAACACTGCCAATGGTTCTTCGCCAGATCCTTTACCATCTGTTGTTAATCCTCCATCTGTTAGCCCTCCATCCGGGCCACTTCAGATTGAGAAACCCTCTTTTGACTCCATCTTACGCCCTCCTAAGAGCACCATCCAAAAATCCACTTTCAATCCTAACTCACGGGTTGCCCAAAATTACAATATTGTAGAAGATTTGGCCCAAGCTCCGTGTGCCATCTCCGCATTGGAAGTTCTACAACACTGTCCTAACCAACGTAGAACACTCTTAGATGATATTGGCGATTTCGATCCCGAGTCATCAAACTACATCACGTTTAATCTGGATGATCATCAACCATGACTCTCCCACCAGCTAGCTTTCCAAATCGATGTTGTTGTTCACAATCAACAAATCCACTGAACTATCCTGGATGAGGGAGCCTCTACCTGTGTCATGTCCCTAGCCTGTTGGAAAGGCCTAAAATCACTAGCCCTTAACAAATCCCCTACGATGTTATGCGCTTTCTATGGATGACGTTTCCATCCTCAAGGATTACTACAATCCCTCGCCATTCAATTAGGCGGTAAAACTGTTACCGTTGATGTCAAAGTGGTTGATGCTCCCCTCGATTACAATTTATTACTTGGAAGAAGTTAGTTCTACGCTATGACTATTGTCGCCTCATCGGTGTTTCTATGTGTACAATTCCCTCATCAAGGCAAAATTGTCACCGTCGATCAACTTGACTTCTGTACACCCGACGCTCGCATCCCTGCCACCAACAACATTCCTTTTTTGGGAGACCACCTAGTTACGTATGAAAGCGTTGGTGTTGGCTTATTGAAATATTCTATCCTTATGGGTACTTTCCCTACACCACTTCCACCCACTGCACACCACATTGTTGCCGTCAACATGATCTTGACTATGCCTTATCAATCCTTGGAGTCATCTGATCCGTGGATTGTACCTAGTCCTTTGGAATTCGATGTGCTCAGTGACACCATGCCACTCAGCCCAGTCGAGGCCGCATACATAGCTATTCAATATACCTCTCCCTCTTCGAACACTTCACATTCATTGGCACCTGATGCTTACTCGGTGCCCTCGTGGTTGGATTCCCTATCATCTGCCGTTGATTACATTTCCCACATTTTTCCTTCGGACGAATCTATTATGGAAATTCTTAGCATTGACGATTTTCCCTGGGATGACAACCACAATCGATCCTCTTTTCTTCCTCCTTTGGAAGAAGTGAAAGACATACGATCTGTCTTCCCCCCCGATGTTACCGATGCTCCACAATCCCTTATCCTCACTCAAGATAATTTCTCTGAGGGGAACATGGGTAACATCTCTACTACAATCACAATTGACATTTCAGTCAAAGAAGGTGTCGTGGAAAAAATTAATCTTGGTGCTAATTGCACGCCCGACGAAGTGGTTTCTTACACCACTTTGTTCAAGGAATTCCGTGATGTATTTGCATGGAGCTACGAGGAAATGCCAGGGATTGACCCTTCAATCGTCATACACGAAATCAAGACTTACCCTGATGCAAAACCAGTTCGACAGAAACTCCGCCCGGTTCACCCCAAGAAACTGGTAGTTATAAAGGCAGAAGTTGAAAAACTTCTAAAATCTGGCTTCATCTACCCCGTCCCTTTGACGGAATGGGTCTCTGACCTCGTTCCGGTTGCCAAAAAACAAGGGACCATCCGTGTCTGTGTATATTATCGTGATCTCAACAAAGCTTGTCCCAAGGACAACTACCCTATGCCTTTTATCGATCATATCATTGATAATTGCGCAGGAAGCGTAATCTTCTCTTTCATGGATGGATTTTCTAGATACAACCAGATTGAAATCTTACCTATTGATCAACATAAGACAACATTCATCTTCCCTTGGGGCACTTTCACCTACCGAAAGCTAACTTTTGGCCTTAAAAATGCTGGTGCTACTTTCTAGCGAGCCATGTCATATGCTTTCCATGACATCAAGCATATCGCGGAACCTTACCTCGATGATTTACCCGCCCATTCATCCAACCGACCCGATCACATTGGGCACTTGCGGGCAATTTTTCTTCGATGTTGCTTCTATCGTATTCGACTGAACCCACATAAATGCATCTTCGCTGTCGAATCTGGCCGACTCCTCAGTTTCATCATCTCCAAAGACGGGATCAGGGTGGATCCCTCAAAGATCAAGGCCATCCTAGCCTTACCCCCACCCACCAACTTAACCCAACTCCAAAGTTTGCAAGGCAAAGCAAACTTTCTTCGCCGTTTCATCTGCAATTATGTCGAGATCACTAAAGTATTTATGCGGCTACTGCAAAAGAACGTCCCTTTCATCTGGGATGACACTACCCAATGGTCATTCGATGCTCTCAAGCACGCTTTGACCCATGCTGCTTTGTTACATCCCCCCGAATATACAAAGGACTATATCCTTTACTTGGCCGCTTCTACTTCTACCATTGCGATGGTTTTAGTTCAAGAGGACTCTAACGGAGAAGAACATGTGATTTATTATCTGAGCAAGAGTCTATCTAGACCCGAACTCAGATATTCGCATGTTGAGAAACTGGCTATGGAAGCCGTCATTGCTGTCCAAAGATTCTGCCACTACATCCTATTACGCACCACCATGGTAATTGCAGACTCTAACCCCATGTACCACGTCTTGACGCGTCAAGTACTTGGGGTCAAATATTCGAAATGGATCATTATTCTTCAAGAATTCGATCTCGAGTTTACAAAGGCTAAAGCCAAAAAATCCCTGGTGTTTGCTGAGCTCATCTGTGCTCTCCCTAGTCCCGATGAAAACATTGAACCTAGAGATTCTCTCCCTGATGAATCTCTCTTCCTCATCAACACTTCTGACCCTTGGTACGGAGATATCCTCCTCTACCTTCAAACTCAACGGTTCCAACCCAACATCTCTCGTGAAGAACGTCGACGCATCCGTCACCACTCCCATCGTTATCTCATCCTCGGTGACACGTTGTATCGCCGTGGTATTGACACCATTCTTCGGCGATGTCTGATTCACGAAGAGGCTGAATGCGTTTTGAATGATTGTCACCTTGGCGCTTGTGGCGGTCACCTTTCCAGGATGGCCACAGTCGAAAAAATCCTACGTGCCGGCAACTTTTGGCCCTCGATTTTCAAAGATTGCATCGAGGTCGTCAAAAAATGCCCACCCTGCCAAATCTTCAACAAGAAGGCACGCACCACCCTACTGCGCTGCACCCCATTATTTCCATCGGCCCCTTTTTCAAATGGGGTATTGATTTCATGCAGTGTAAGCCTACCTCAGCCGAGGGGCATGGTTACATCATCGTCGTCGTCGATTATTTCACAAAATGGGCTGAGGCTATGCCTACCTTCCTGAACGATGGTCGTACTGCAGCTCTATTCCTCTTCAACCACATCATTACTCATTTTGGTGTACCACATGCCATTGTCACCGAC
>ML776845.1:1703220-1725691 GCA_009831015.1 Picea engelmannii
GATAACGACACTAAGGAAGCACTTATAACATCTCACATGACTGATTTGAAGGAGGAGAACTGGTTTACTGGAGTAAAATAACTCTTGACACCTGAAAGGAACCCTGAAACAAAGGTTTGGAGGGGGAACGCTCCCCTACTTCAACTCCAGAAGCGCTGGCGCTCCCCCATAATGCATCAGGGAGCGTTATAACGCTCCCCAGCCCCTTTTGGAGGAGCGTTTCCCATCTTGAGAGCGTTGGCGCTTCCCCGATGCTTACCAGGGAGCGCTACAACGCTCTGAGACCCCTTCTGAGGGAGCGCTCCCTATTCTGGGTCAGTTGTTAGCCCGTTGAGAAGAATGAGGAAAGGATCTTTCGATATTAGAAGGCAGTTGTGCTCGAATTCTTGGTTTCATCAAGAGATCCCTGACCTAAGGAGAAGGTTCCTAACTTATTCTAAAGATAAATCAAGAGGTTAAGCCCCTCTTAACCTATATAAACAGGCTCTATGATGGTGGAATGGGGGAAGAATTGAACATATGAAACTTATGATCTTGGAGGAAACTTACAGTCAACCAAAGGGGTGTGATCAGTGAAGCTGTTGTTATCCAGGTTGTGGATCTTTCAGGCAAGGGTTAGACGAAGGGGACTTGACGAAGTTGTCGCATTCGCATCTACGATTGTAAGCACTGCTGTCGTTATTCTCATTAATATGACACGCTTGGCCTGTTTCTTTCTAGTTTGTGTCTGATGTTACATGAACTTATCATTAACTGATAAATCTGTTTTCAAGCTAATATCGATAGAGTAGGAAGTGGTCGTATCTTGTTTTTTCCACAGGGCTCAGCGAGGAGCAAAGGATTGGAGCGCAACTCAGAGCGTGCAGGGACAAACGTCGATTAAGAGGTACTTCTGTTATCCTCCCTTCTCATGTATTAGTTTAGATAGATTTGAAAGGAAGTCAGTGTTCACGTTAAGCATTTTTCTGTCTAGGGTTAAGGTCAAGCTCTAGAGGTGATCTACCTGTCCGCAGGGAGATTTTCCTACAACAATTTAGGTTAAGTTTTTCTATCCAATAACATGAATGCAACCCATCAGAGAAAAAATGTATGTCCCATTTAAAAAAATTCACTCTCGATCACCTTGGTTGTGGAATATGGTTGTAAAACATCGTTTGGAACCAATATTTAGGTCAAAATGATCATGGGGTTTCTAGTGCGAGCTAATCCATGCCACCAGATCACACTATGTGGGCCAAAGTCCAAGAAATTTTCCTATGACAACATGATGTATCATCTATTGCACATAGATTCCAATAATTTATAATATTATATTTTATTTGGGAAAATATATCACTTTGGGAATGTATTTACCATGTTTTCAGTTGGGTTGCAACTTGTTTGCATGTGGTGGATCTTCCATGTTCACATACAGATTGGATGTAACCCTTGGTTCCTTTTGCAACTGCACCTCGACATCGAAGTGAGATCCATATGAGGATGAATGAGTGCCTCATCCTAATCCTTGGATATATTATACGTAGGACAAGGGTTTTTCCCCCTAGGTTCCATAGTTGTTCGAACCAAGAGAACCCTATTGATGAAACCCTAACAGAAGATCAACTCTAGTTTTTCTCCATAAAATTTAGTGAAAAGTTGAAATGCATTCCATCAATGTGTTATGGACAAGTGAGATATGTGTTATTGACAAGTTGTTTATGGGTTATAGATACATTACCAATGCATTGTCGACATATAATGTGTCATTGACTCTATACCAATGACTCTCTCATGTGATGTCAATAGTTAAAAACTAGTTAAAAAATGTTGAAGTGATGTCATTTAGATGGTAGGAATCTCTTAAGAAATACATAGATCCAGGATACAAAGACATTGAAATGATGTATTACTGATGACACATTTGTATTTCCAACACCTTGTTGATGTATGAGAGACATGATACCAATTATTTATCAATGTTATTACATAACTCTTTTTCCATTACTAATGGTCATTTGATGCTATATCGATTCATTATTGATGATGTAGCATCAATTTCAACAGGAGTGAACATTGAAATTATGACAAGGACTATCATTTTAAGAAAGAAACATGAACAACTCCACTAATGCACTTTAAAAACCACTCCATTAGTAGATCACATTGACGAAACATATTACATGTATATTTCCATGTTTTCACCACATGCCTCATTGTAATTGAAAAATGTTCATAACACATTTTAACTCAATACTTCTCCCTTTGGTACATATTCCAACTATGATTTCCAATGATAAAATAGGCAGCAAATAATTATAATATCCATATGTATGACCGATTAAAATAAGTTCCATATGCATTATTATTGTGCTAAAATTCATAAACAAGGACATATAAATAGAATAGAAATAAACCAGAACATTCATGCATCAATACTATGTGAAGAATAATGTTCATGCCAATCCTATAATTAGGAAGAGTTGTCTTAGTTGCAACAATATACTAATATTTTTTTATATTGTTGTGGAAGTAATGATCTATTTTCTAATTATACTGTTGATATATTATTAATGTATTGAAGTAAGTGTATGACATTGCTCAATATTATCCATGTGTTGAATATTATATTAAATATTTTTAAAAATGTGATAATAGAAATGTGATACATTATTAGTGTATTGAAGTAATTGTATGACATTTCTCCCCTTCACTACTGATGAATCACTAAATAAATGTTGAAAACTCTAAAAAAATAGCTCCAAAATCAATAATAAATATGTCTTTATGTAATTTCTAGTGCCACTTCATTTATCAACATGTAATTCTGCCATGTAAAAGATAAAAAATAACATTTAAATGTCATAAGATAGTACAGAATAAGGTTATTCTCTTTAATTCTAAAAAACACATCATAACTTAATAAATACAAATAATTTTAAAAAAAATGTTTATAATAATGATGAAGTGAGGAAAATGAATATTAGATGCCACTAATTCTTCCATGTAAAAGACAAAAAATAACATTTTAAATTTCATAAGATAATATAGAATAAGGTTACTCTCCTTAGTTCTATAAAGCACATCATAGCATAATAAATACAAAAAAATTTAAAAAAATATTTAGAATAATGATGAAGTGAGAAAAATGAATATTAGATGCCACTAAACACCTCCCATATTGACCTAAGACATTTACCTACACTCCATAGTTTATATCACTATGAAACCATATAATAAAAAGGGTTTCAAATGAGGACTTAATAATCTTTTATTTTTTGGTGCACCTAAGATAAATAATACCCCTCAAATATCAAATACCTTGTTTATTATTTTAAATACAAAACTATCTACTTGTATGTGACTCCTTGACTTTATGTTTGTGCATAATATCCTAGGGTGTAAAATTTGTTTCTAATAACTAATAATGTACTTATGTATTCAATTTTTGGAATATATAAGTACAAATTGAGAAAATATAGGTTCCATGATCATCAACCATAGACTTTAAACAATGAAATTAGTAATATTGATAATAATAAGAATATCACATTCTTATGAGGTTTAATTACAAATTATGGAATGAAAATAAGATCATATGAAGATGAAATACTATAAAGGATTTATAAATACTAATTTAAGTTATCAAAACTATTTTTCCCTCATCTTGAACTTAATCAATAAAATAAATGTTATCAAAATGAAGACCAGCGCTAGACTAATCCAAAAACACTTTATGATGAGAAAATTTACAGAAAGTTTGATACAAAAGATATTGAGAATGAACACCATTTCCTTTCAACTTACCTTACTCTTAATAATATACAAATAACTTTACTTAGTTTCATAGTCCAACTATTATTTCATATTTTCTCCTTGGAAAAACCATATGTATTATTTTCACTATATTCAAATATAAAAAATATTTTTTTAAAAATATTTAATCCAATTCATTTTATTTTATTTTATAATAAACATCATATTCAAATAATTTGTTTTAACTTATGTCACTCTTAATAATATAAAAATAACTTTACCTAATTTCATAATTCAACTAATATTTCATATTTGAAAAAACATAATGATTTTAGTACTATTATTTTCAATATATTCAAACATAAAAACATTACATTTTAAAAATATTTATTTAATTAAATTCATTTTATTTTATTTTGAAAACAAACCTTATTAATATTAAAAAAAAATAAACATCATGTTAAAATAATCTACTAAAAAAAAGTCTCCATTTTCTTAATGCATGTCTCCATTCTTTTTTTTTTACATATTTCTTATAAATTTATTTAAATTTTTATAACCTTATGAAATTTAGTTCATGATGATGATGATGATGATGATTAATGCCCACTAAGACCTAATTGGTATATTAGACCTTAAGACGGTAAGTGATTACTTGTGATTCTTTAGAATTTTGTTTCTGTGCTCGAAAAGCATTAAGAGAAGCTTTCCAAGATCACCATACTTTTGTTGAGTTAAGAGGTTAGAAAGGTTGGTAGTGTGATCAATATTTTGAAAATGAGATCTAATATGGCTATAGGTTGGACAATCTAAGAGAAAGTGCTTTTCATCTTCAACCTTCTTAGTGTCACAAAGGTGACACACTCTTTCATCCCATGGCATTTTAGGAATTGACCAACGCCCAGTTTCACTATGGAGCTCGTGAGAATTTTTTCTTATCTTAGCAATGCTTATTTTTTTCTTTACACTTGGCAAAACAGATAGATAATTTTGATCTTCTAGATTAGGGTTGATTACATCTTTATAATACCTTAAGTTTTTTTTTTCCTCTAACTCTTTATCACACCACATTGTTTCCTTCAATTTTGATTTGACAATTTTTTTAATAGTATCTTTATTCTACAAAATTGTTTCTTCCATGATTCCCCAATAGTTTATCCAAGACTGGACATATTTATGCCATCCTTGCTTGAGTCGATGGTGGTTATGACTTGATTTTGAAGCAATTTTAGATAGCCTCTTGTATTCCATTTTGTTGAACTTGTTCTTATACATTAGGTATCTAGTCGTAGCCATGCTCTCAATGGGGGAGAGGCTTGTTTCTATGAGGAGGATGGGATAGGGTGTATTTCCTTTAATTTTAAGATTATAGGTTATAAAATTCTTTTGTATTTACTCTATCTTTCTCCAGGATTCACGAGAGATACTATAACCCCAGACTTCACATCCATAAAGAATAACATGTGTAACAAGAGTCTCAAAGAGGAGTTTCTTCTTATCCCAACTACAAAGTACAACTGATTTACAATTGTTTTCAAGCCCATAATAAGCTTTCCATCCCCCAATAATCCTTTTCTCAATGCTATAATTCCAATTGAGCTTGTGGTGAATATCAATTCTAGGATATTTGTATGAAGTCACTTCCTCCAAGTTGTTGTTGTCATATACAAAGGTATCATAAGGGATCTTATTGGATTTAATAATCATGACCTTAGTCTTATCAGTATTAACAATCATACCCATATTGGAGAAAAATTCCTTTATCATGGGAACTCCTTGCCATAAGAACGATATCATCGGCATAAAGAATAAGATTGATGATTATACTAGTGAGAGTAGGGCCGACACAACCTGCTTTTTTCAAGCATTCTTCTAACTTATCAATGCATATGCCAAAAAGGGTAGGGGACAAAGGACAACCTTGTTTGACTCCGATATTGTAGTTAATCTCTTTTGACCAGCCCTTAGTGTTTTTAAACTTAGAAATAACATTCTCATACATACTTATTGTAGCATCTCTCAACTCGAGAGGCACTTTTATCTCTTCTAACCTATTCCAAAGGTTTTTCCTAGGAACCATGTTAAAAGCTTTTCTAAAGTCAACAAAACAACAAAAAATATTGGTTTTATTATTGCGGAACTCCTCTACAATGATCCTAAAGGTAACAAGATGGTTCAGAGTTGAATGATATCTCCTAAACCCGGCCTTAACTTTAACTCTTTTACCGTGACTTTCTAGCCAAATGTTAATCTTCTTTTCCAAAATAATTCCATAAAGCTTGGCTAAAATCAGACTAATCATAATGGTCCTATACTTAGAAGGAATGTTTTTATCCCCATTTTTAAAAATAGGAACAATGAGGCTTTGCGTCTAGGGTTTAGGGAAACCCTGCTTGACTGCAAAGTTGAAGAGCTTGTGTATGTGAGGGATAAGAATTGGCCCTCCGATTTTAAAAATTTCAGCTTGGTAGCCTTCAATGTCCTTAGCTTTCCCATTTATGAGCCGCTTAACCCCGAACTCTATGTCATCTAAAGAAAAAACTTCTTCCTTTGTAGGGACAATAGGAATGGTTTCCATGGCATTAGGGAACTTGTAAAGATTTTTAAGGTAGGAATTCTTGTCTGTTAAGGGAATCCTGTTATTTTCTTTAGTATTGCATTTTAGAATTTGGCTCCAGAACTTCTTAGGATCCAACTTGTATAGTTGTGAAAGTTTCTCTTGCCTTTTATTGATATAGTATCTTTTTTTCCTTTTAATTAGGGATTTGTACATATTGATCTTATCGAGTTTTAAGGGCTCATTAGAAGCATCCCTAATGGCTTTCCTATCAATTTTACACTCTTTATCATACCAAGGGTTGGTTGTTCTATTATTATTTTAATGGGACACCTCAAAAGAAAACTTGTTAATAGAAAGGGAAAGGGTAGTTGTAAAATTATGATAGAGTTCTTCAATGTTCTCCTTATAAGTTAGGAGGTTTAATTTACTATTTAAATCCTTTAAGAAAATGTCAACTTTACTTTTGTCAAAGCGCAAATTCCTTTGATTATCAGAATTCTCTTCAATGGTGCTCCTATGCATGGATAATTTTAGAGTTAGGTTTAAAGGTTTATGATCAGAGTTAGGCTCATGGTCATTTAAAAGGTCAAAAGTTCTTATTTGGTTGGAAATGGGGATATCAAATATCACATAATATACAACACTACTACCTAGCCCATGAATACAAATCATTTGTTTGGAGTTTGGCCACTTCATTACTCCATTGAAAATTATTAGGTCTTGAGTGATGCAAAGCTTGACCAACTCAGTACCAAACAAATTCTCAATTAGGTCTTCAGAGATTCTTTTGTAGATATTAGATAAAACAAGGTCCTCATCTAGCCATAAAGGATTATGGTTGGAGTCATCACTTAAAAGAGTAGCTTGTTTAGTTGCAGTCCTAGTATTAAAGTCTCCTAGTAGGAGGATATTACCTTCATTTTTCAAATTATAAATATCTTGTTCTAAATTATTATAGGGACAATTTTTATCTAGGTTATTTTTCTTATAAAAAGTAGAATTAATAGGTGCAAAATAACAAATTTCTATATACATCTTCTATAACATCTTGCGTTGGTGCCCTGAGCGAACTTATTCTTTGAGGACACTTGCTCACAAGTGATTCGGATTATTATGCTATTAAAAATTTTGATTTTGATTATGAGGCGTCATGGGTTGATGACATGTTGTTTTACTGCATTGACATAGACATGTGTTATTGACTCAGTTTTACCGAGTGTGAAGGATTATGGACCTCGAGGATGCCGAGGCATCGATGGAACCCCTTGGACTCTGGATCGATTTGGGGAGTGTACCATTGGGGTTTGATTGTTTTACTATGATTTTAGTGCTTTTGATTAGATGATATGATATGGATATATTCTGACATGATTCGTTGATGATGCAGGATGACGATAGCTTGCCGACCAGACTCACATGTGGAGTAAAGGGGTCATGCACGACTACCAGAGATGTTGAGGGAGAGGTGTGGACAACAGCCCTGCGATAGACTACTAGCACTCCCACCGTGGCTCAAACTGTAGGTTAACAATTACCTAGTTCGAGAGGACCCACAATGCCGTGAGGGAAAACTGCGACATTCTCTCATGATGATTCTAAGGGGCGCCCAATAAGGCAGGGGCCTTATTCCTTAGAGGCTCTTAGTCTCCCACAAGTTCACCTGGTGGATTATTGACTCTAGGGGTTTTTGATGTCTACCAAGTCAGTCAAGAGGCGAGTGACACCCTTGGAGCACGTGATGCATCTTGAAGGGAACGTCACACAAGAAAGATGGAAAGAGGCAAGTGAAACCCTTGGAGCATGTAGTGCGTCCTGAAGGGCACGTCATGCAAGGGAACAAATGACGCAAGTGGCACCCTTGGAGCATCTAGTGCGTCCTGAAGGGCACGTCCGATTGTTTTGATAAATGAATGAACCTAGACGGCCTTAGGATGAACAATGTGATAAGAGTTAAAAAAAAGAATTTCCCTAATAAAATGTCGCCCTTCACGAAAATTTAAGGTTTAAGTCTAAACTATGCTAGTGGTAAAATTTTATCTCTCTATAAAAAATAATAATAAAAATAAAAACAACATAAATAATAATTATGATCTTCATTAAATCTTGTAACATGAAGGGAGTAAGAAATTAATTGTTTCATAAAAAAAAAAAAAAACTGTTGGATTAAAATTTAAAAAGGGAATTAATCGTTTTATTATTTTATGATAATTTAAAATATATTAATTTAATGAGAARAGGGAAAAGGGGGGTTAATTTCCACACCTGCCTTTTTGAGTTCTAACTAAAAGGGGAAAGAGGGAAAAATCTAAAATATTAGGAAACTAGGAAAAGAGGTAAACATAAAAAGGGAAAAAGGGAACATAAGGGAAAAAATGGAAAGTCAAACTTAGGTAAGTATCTACCATTTAAGAGCTTTCTAATTTAAACTGAACTAACAATTTATTAATGGGGAAAGCCATTAAAACCTGTTAGATAATTTGGGGACACCTAGGAGTGATTCTAGGAGTAACTCTAGGTGGGTGAGGGAAACAAAGATAATTAATTAATTAAAGAAATTAATTTATGGAGAAATGAAGGGGATGGGTGACACTTGTACGGGGAGGAATTTTTAGGAATTAAATTTTAAAAAACTTAATTAAACGAGATTTTAGGAAAGTAAGGAACCACGAAACTCTTTATAATGAAGGAAGGAGATGGAGGTTGGATCTCTTCTGTTTGCATAACGTTACATTGCAGAAATATCTACTTGACTGACTTAACTTGTGGGAGTTGGGATACCTAGCTTGGTGAGGAGTGGTAGCTCGGACTTGCAAAGCGAGCTGGGAGCTAGTTGAAATCTCTGGATAGTGAGTGTGTGGCCCCTTTGCGGCTCGGGGGGCTAAGGGAGAAGAAGAGTACCCCTAGCATTGGCTGGGAGGTACTTGTGTAGTCTCATCGGTCGGCATGTGGGAGTTGCAAGGAGCACGCGAGACGCCCACTTAGAACAGGCAATGGTACGCTTTCTTCATTTGTATGGTAAATTGTTTTAGAACTTATGCTTGAATCTGCATTTTTACTTGGGTAAGTGAACTGATTGTCTAGATGGTTTTCTGAAATTTTCTTAGCCTAGCTTGACGATAGATTGACTCACATGGCTTCATTTCCCTACACGTCTTGACCACCTTGCTGTGTTGATTATGACCTTCGTGGTTGTTTATCCTTTGTCCCTAGCTTGACGATAGATTGATTCACATGTCTTCATTTCCCTGCACGTCTTGACCACCTTGCTGTGTTGATTATGACCTTCATGGTTGTTTATCCTTTGTCCCTAGCTCACCAGTCCTCGCTTGAGCAGTCGACCAGGAGCTTGATCTACGGTCGTCGTCTTTGCATTAAAATACCTATGGATCTCAATGCCCTTCTTTTCTGTGCAAGGATGATGAGCGAAGTAAGAACCTGCTAGCCGGCTACCCTTGATGTTTGTCCTTGGCTGATTGTTGATTCCGCCATCCGGCAACGACCTCTGCGTGTGGATTATCTTGTGTCCTAGTTGGTTTTCTCTATGCCTTGACTGATAGAGCCCCTGCAATCATTCCATGACCTTTCCCATTGGATCCTTATGTTCTCCTACTGTTGTCTGCGTTGTATTGAGGTATTCTGTCAATGAAAAATGAAATGAATTCATCTCTGCATTTTACATTGGGTATTCTGGCAATGAAAAACGAAATGATTTCTGGTTTGCATTTTTAATTTGGGTATTCTGGCAATGAGAAACAAAATGAATTCATCTCTGCATTTTACATTGGGTATTTTGGAAATGAAAAACGAATTGAATTCATCTATGCATTTTACATTGGGTATTCTGACAATGAAAAATGAAACGAATTCATCTCTGCATTTTTCAATGGGTATTTTGGCAATGAAAAACGAAATGATTTCTAGTATGCATTTTTATTTTGTATTCTGGCGATGGAAAAGAGGAATTATTCTTGTTTGCATTTCATTTTACCTTTCGGGCGATTTTATCCTTGATGAAGACTATATTTTTCTTTAAAATTTGCTGCCATTTGATTCCTGTTAATGCCCACGTTTTTGCTTTTCAATTCACCAAATTTCCTGTTGTGAAAGACCATGATTTTGGAAATTAAAAATGGACTATGTTGCATGCTAAATTCACCCACGTTTTTTCTTTCCAATTCATCAAATTTCCTGTTGTAGAAATCACCCATGATTTTATCCATTTGAATCACAACTTTACTTGCCGGAATGACCACGTTTTTGATAATCAGAAGTTTATTGTGTTGTTGTAGAAATCACCCACGATTTTATCCATTTGAATCACAACTTTACTTGCCAGAATGACCACATTTTTGATAATCAGAAGTTGACTATGTTGCTGTAGAAATAACCCATGATTTTATCCATTTGAATCACAACTTTACTTGTCAGAATGACCATGTTTTTTATAATGAGAAGTTGACTTTGTTGCTGTAGAGATCACCCATGATTTTAGCCATTTAAATCATAACTTTACTTGCTGGAGTGACCACGTTTTTGATAATTAGAAATTAACCGTCTTGCCATCTTAATTGACCACGAATTTGCCATAATTTAGATGATTGTTTTTCCTGTTATCCACCCCGATTTTGCCACCAATTGTGGGGTGCATTTGCGGTTGAAAGGCCTCGAGTTTGCCTCAATTTTTGACTGCCCCTTTAACCTGGAAAGGAAAATAATGGCTACAACGATGTCTTGGGTCCATTAATTGACTTGTTATTGCTAGATTCATTGTTATGTGTTAGTCATATTAAACGCCGGAAAAATTGTTAGTGCAAGGTTAATGGTCGATCGTTTCCTTTCTGTTTACCGCCATGTTAATTGCAATACTAAATGCTATATTACTCGCCTTATTAATAGCCGAAACAATTTCTACAACAATGTTAATGGTCAACATATTCATTCTTATTCATTAAATGCCACAGCGAGTTAAATGGTTAATAGTTAGGTAAATCTCTTTGTTATTGTGCTATTAATTGTTATGTTAACAATCAAGGGAATTGCCTTGTTATTGATATATCAATTGCATGTCAACTAACACGTTAAATGCCTTGTTATTGCTATATTATTTGTTATGACAACAGTCATGTAAACTATCTTGTTATTGCTAAATTTATTGTTATGTTATTCATTATGTTAAATGCCTTGTTAACTGCTGTAATAAATTGTTATGTAATAGATATGTAATTACCTTGTTGATTTGCTATAGCAATGTTATTAGCTGACGGTTTCCTCCTCAATGATAATAAATAGCTAGTGTGGTTATGTCGGTCATTACAGCTAGACTAATGTTGAGGTTTAACTGTTCATAAGTGTTAATGGTAGAATTCCACTTTAAGAATGTTAATGTTGTTATTCAAGTTTATGGCTAGTTGGATGGGGATTCAGATTAATATAGAATTTTCCATTTAGGTTGTAATAAATATAAAATTTAGTATGGTGAGTGAAGACTAGATTGCAAATTTTAGACTTGCTAAATTAGATATGTAATTGATGTTTGTTGGATTTATAGATATCGCCTAATTGGTAACTCAGAATCGCTAAATTGAGTCGTAATTCATGTTAAGTTCGGTTGGTAACTCGTTGACTAATGGACTTTAGGCTGGTTAATTGATTTGTAATTAACGCCAATTTAAATCATAGATATTGACCATTTAGCCTTGATTAATGGTTGGGTTGTTGATGAAGTCATTTTTAGCGTGTGCTTCCTGTTGAGGGTGTTGTTGTTCATTTTAATTAATGTTTGTACTTGGTTTTGTAAACATTTAATGTGCTTGGTTTTCTCCCTGTAAGGGTTCTAGTTACTTGTGTAATTAATTTTGGGTGTGTGGGGTTGTTAGGATGATTGTCCTTATCTTAGTAGGCTTGGTCTACTTATGTCGGGCGAGATGTAGACCCCTCCTCGTTCCTTAGAACAGTCGCCAACCTTGATACCTTAAATGGTCAAAATCGATGGGAACCTAGGCTTGAGCATTGTTTATGTGTCCTGGAGGTCCTAACCATTACAGGGTAGGATAGGAGGGTAGTCATTCTTATTCTTCGTCAGTTGAATGTCGTACATTGCTTCCAGGTGCTTGATGTACTTTTATGTTAGGTCGTTATGTTGTTGCGTGAGGTACATGCGTTGTGTTCATCGTCGTGTTGCGATGTTGAGTATAATGTCATATTACTTTCCTACACACACACAAAAAAAAACAATTAAGGGTGCTTTTACCAACTGTACATCGTAGGAGTCATACCAGATGGGGACATTACATGTGCTATCAGAGCAGGTTCAACCCATGACTTGGGATTGCTATGGATTTCGTTGATATGATTTGATTATAATGTTACTAAATGAGTTGACTTGTATTCGTGCAGGTAATCATGGTTAGAGGACTCTATGGAGGCAGACAACAGGGTGCTAGGGGAGGAGGTGTGATGCCTCCAGTAGCATCCATGCCTGAGGGATCTAACCCCTAGGGAGATGAGCAGGTTGTCAGACAGGAGAAGATAGCAGTTGGTGATGTGGTCGGAATAATGAGATCTTTTCAGCGCATGTTTGAGGCACTGATCAACCGTTTGGACAGAGATGAGGCTAGGGCACCGACACCACTTGAGGTTCCGCCGCATGCTCTGGTCGGTACTGGTAGCATTCACTGTGAACTCGAGAAGGTCAAATTTCCTGAGTTCTTTGGTGCCCTGGACAGTGTAGCCGTCGAGGCATGGTTGGAGAATATGGCGATGTGCTTTACACTTTGCGATTATACCTCCAACATGAAGGTCTGCATGGCTGTCTTCCAACTGAAAGGAAGTGCTCTTCTATGGTGGAATATGCTCCTACCGTAGTTGAACATGGCCGTTGAATATGTGTCATGGGAACTGTTTGAGGAATGGTTCCGAGAGAGATACCTTTCAGAGGAATTCATTGAGCGTCAACTCAATGAGTTCAATGCCTTATGACAGGGCGGTAGTATGGTGCCCGAGTATGAGGCCCGTTTTATGGAGCTTCTTCGGTATGCTCCGCACCTTAACACTGATAAACTTAATTTCAATAGGTTCGTGTTCAGCCTTAATGGTAGCATACGTGCAATGGTCAAGATTTTGTTGCCTCAAACCTTGCATGATGCCATCCATAAGGCCCTCATAGCAGAGGAGGAGCTTATCAGCGAGGGTCAAAGAAGGACTCCAGCGAGACAAATAGGGAAAGTATCATCTGGTGCAAAATAGCATCAGACACCAGCCAAACATATGCTGGGATATCGTGGCTTCTAGAGGGGATCCACTTTCACTACACCTCGGTGATCGACGCCTCAACAAAGAACACCTTATCGGGGACCATAGCATCAGCAACAGCGTCGACCACAACAACAACAGTTTAGGCATGTTCAATGGAATAGACCAGGATTCTAGGCCAGTGAGCTTTCATCTTCTACTTTGGGTACTAGGACTACTGGGCTGAAGAAGGGGTGTTGGATGTGTGGAGAGCCACACTACCAGCGTGACTTCTTGGTGGAGAGGACTAGAGCATCCTGATCAACTGGACCCACGACTGTGGGAGATATGGGCAAGGCCCATCAGATTCATGAAATGGTGAATAACCTCCAGGCAAAGCATCAATCAACTATGCTCGAGACGATAGGTACCGTCGCTAACCAGACCCTTAGTATTTTGATAGATCATGGTGCTACCGAGAGTTTCATTTCTAGTGAAACACTAATAAGGATTAAGGTAAAGGCAGTCGAACAGGATGAGTTTAGCTTCGTAGAGATGGCTTCGGGAGCCAAACAGAAGGTTGGAGGAAGGGTTACGGGCTATACCCTTAACCTAGGAGAGTTTGTCATGAAGGCCACCATGTACGTCACGATCTTAGGATCTTATGACGTCGTGATTGGTATGGACTGGTTGGAATCACATGAGGCGATACTCAACTGTAAGACAAAATGGTTGAGCTTGGTTGATGACGAGGGAAAAAGACGTGTGATTGTAGGACAGAACTAGGGAGTTTCCCTGAGGTTCATCTCTTCCTTACAGCTAGGGAAGAGCATGCGCAAGGGGTGAAATCTTTATTCCATCCTTGTGTTAAACAAGAAGGGATTAGCGGAAGGTTTAGAACACCTTCCAGTGGAGAGAGAGTTTGCATACGTATTTCTGGAGGAGTTACCTGGGATGCCGTCGGAGAGGGAATTGGAGTTTACTATAGACCTAAAACCAGGAACATAACTGATAGCTAGAACGCCTTATCGGATGTCAACCTTGGAGTTACAGGAGTTGAGAATGCAACTGAAGGAGTTGTTGGACCTAGGACTAATACGTCCTAGGGTGTCACCATGGGGTGCACCTGTTATTTTCATATGAAAGAAGGATGGGTCGTGGAGGCTCTACATTGACTACCGTCAATTGAACAAGGCCATGATCAAGAATCAATATCCGTTGCCAAGGATTGATGATCTGTTCGATCAAATGAAGGGCGCGACTATGTTCTCAAAGATCTCTTTGCGATCAAGGTATCACCAGCTATGGATTAAGGAATATGACATCCCTAAGGCTACCTTTAAGATGAGGTTTGGACATTACGAGTTTACTGTTTTACCGTTTGGACTGACAAACACCCCAGGGGTATTTATGAGTTTGATAAATGGGGTGTTCCGCGAGTACTTGGACAAGTTCGTCCAAGTATTCATTGATGATATTTTTATTTACTCTCGAATGATGAAGGAGCATGACGAGCACTTGCACTTGGTACTACAGTGTCTACAAGAGAACAAATTGTATGGGAAGTTATCCAAATGCTCATTTTATCAATCGAAGATCCACTACTTAGGGCATGTCATCTCCGGTGAAGGTATCGTTGTGGATCCAGCAAAGGTCGAGGCCATTATGGAATGGCCTGCACCGACGAATGTCCCAGAAGTGCATAGCTTCATGGGTTTAGCAGGATACTATCGATGGTTCATCGAGGGATTTTCAAACATAGAAAATCCGATCACAGAATTGCAGAAGAAAAAAAAGAAGTTTGTTTGGATCGAGAAATGTGAGGAAGCATTTCGGAGGCTCAAGAAGTTTTTGACAACAACACCGATACTAAAGGTCCCAGACATGGACATGGACTTCTTGGCATGCACTTTCGCATCCAAGGAAGTCTTAGGTGGAGTCTTGATGCAAGATGGACGTGTGATCACTTACATCTCGAGGAAACTAAGAAGGCATGAGGAGAACTATGTGACACACGATTTGGAGTTGTTATCCATCATGTATGCCTTGAAGGTTTGGAGACACTACCTTTTTGGATGAAAATTTGAACTAAAGATTGATCACTGCGGACTACAACACATATTTATGCAAAGTGACCTGAATGCGCGACAACGACGTTGGTCAAAATTGCTTAGCGAGTACGAATTCGAGATTACTTACATAAAAGGAACAGTGAACTGAGTGGTAGACGCATTGAGTCGGAGACCACGCATATTTTCGGTGTTTCCTCTTCAAATGAGTCTACATGAAAAGATTCTAACTTTATAGCATGACGATGACTGGTACAAAGAGGTCGAGGGTTTTATCGGACAAAACACAATGATGGTACCACGATTTGAAGTATTTTCATTTGATAGTGATGGTTTATTAAGGTTTAAAAATCGGATCTACGTACCATTGAACGACGAGTTGAGGATGTTGATCCTAAGCGAGGCTCATAGAGAAGTTTACATGGCTCACCCGAGAGTCACAAAGATAAGGGAAAACCTTAAACCCTTATTATTATAGAAGGGAATGAAGGCAAACATAGTCAACTATGTGGCCAAATGTCTAGAATGTCAATAGGTAAAGGCTGAACATAGACACCCAACAGGACTACTACAACCACACGCTATTCCAGAATCGAAATGGGAGGTTATTTCGATGGATTTTATTGTTGGATTGCCACTGACGGCAAGGAAACATGACTCGATTTTTGTATTAGTAGACACTTTGACGAAGATTTCTCACTTTATTCCTATGCATACGACGTATCAGGAACCTGACATAGCTAGAGTTTTCATCAGTGAGATTGTAAGGTTGCATGGCATGCCTAAGAGGATTATATTTGATCGAGGATTGGTGTTTACTGGACGATTTTGGATGAGTTTCCAAGAGGCCTTGGGAACCCAACTTAACTTTGGTACTGCGTATCACCTAGAGACTGATGAGCAGATCGAACAAATGAAATAGACCTTGGAGGACATGTTGCGCATGTACGTGATGGACCAACAAAAGCATTGGGAATAATTCTTGCCACTAGTGGAGTTTGCTTACAACAACAGTTACTAGAGCACCATTAAGATGGCGCCTTTCGAGTTTCTTTACGAGTGACCATGTCATATGCCTTTGAGTTGGGATAGGCTTGAGGATAGGGTCTTGGTGGGACCAGAATCAATCCAAGAAATGGAAGAGCAAATGAAAACAATAAGACAAAGGATTAAAGAAGCGTAGGATTGATAGAAGAGTTATGTCGATGCACACCGTGTTGACCATAGTTACGAGGTCGACAATCGAGTCTTCTTGCGGTTTAAACCGCATAAGAGTTTGATCAAGTTTGGAAAGGGAGATAAACTCTCTCCTAGGTTCATGGGACCTTTCGATATTGTGGAGAGAAAGGGGCCCATGGCCTACTGACTAGCCTTGCCTGATTCTTTGAGGCATATGCACGATGTTTTTTATGTATCTGTTTTGAGACATTATATTAGTGATCCTACACATGTTATTGACATGAGTTCCTTGTAGGTATCAAATGAGGGGGCGCTCACGGTTGAACTGATCCGCATCTTGGATCATCGCGTTCAACAACTCCGACATCAAATGATAGATCAAGTCAAGGTCCAGTGGGAAAATTATAGTCCGCACTTGGCGACCTAGGAGGGCACATATGATATGCGCTGGCAGTTTCCATTTTTGTTTGATAGATAAACATATGATGTTGTGATACACTTTATTTCGGCATATATACTATGAAACTTCAGGACGAAGTTTAGACCAAGAGGGGGTGTACGTAACATCCCACTCTCGCGCACTGAGCGAACTTATTCTTTGAGGACACTTGCTCGCAAGTGATCCAGATTATTATGCTATTAAAACTTTTGATTTTGATTATGAGGCATTATAGGTTGATGAGATGTTGTTTTACTGCATTGACATAAACAGGTGCTATTGACTCGGTTTTACTGAGTGTGCAGGATTATGGACCTCAAGGATGTCGAGGCATCGATGGAACCCCTTGGACTCCGGATCGAGTCAGGGAGTGTACCACTAGGGTTTGATTGTTTTACTATGATTTTAGTGGTTCTGATTACATGATATGATATGGATATATTCTGACATGATTCATTGATGATGCAGGTTGACGATAGCTTGCTGACCAGACTCACATGTGGAGTAAAGGGGTCACGCATGACTACCAGAGATGTTGAGGGAGAGGTGTGGACAAAAGCCCTGCCACAACCTGCTAGCACTCCTGTCGTGGCTCGAACTGTAGATTAACAATTACCTAGTTCGAGAGGACCCACGATGTCATGAGGGCAGACTGCGAAAGTCTATCATGATGATTCTAAGGGGCATGCAATAAGGCGGGGGCCTTATTCCTTAGAGGCCCTTAGTCTCCCACAAGTTCACCTGGCGAAGTATTGACTCCAGGGGTTTTTGATATCTACCAAGTAAGTCAAGAGGTGAGTGACACCCTTGGAGCACATGGTGCATTCTGAAGGTCACGTCACACAAGAAAAATGAAAAGAGGCAAGTGACACCATTGGAGCACGTAGTGTGTCCTGAAGGGCATGTTTTGCAAGGGAACAAATGAGGCGAGTGGCACCCTTGGAGCACCTAGTGCGTCCTGAAGGGCACGCCACATTGTTTTGATAAATGAATGAACCTAGACAGCCTTAGGATGAACAATGTGATAATAATTAAAAAAGAACTTTTTCCCTAATAAAATGTCGCCCATCACGAAAATTTAGGGTTTAAGTCTAAACTATGCTAGTGGTAAAATTTTATCTCTCTATAAAATAATAATAATAATAATAATAATAATAATAAAAACAACATAAATAATAATTATGATCCTCGTTAAACTTGTAACACGAAGGGAGTAAGAAATTAATTGTTTCATAAAAAAAAAAAAAATTTGTTGGATTAAAATTTAAAAAGGGAATTAATCGTTTTATTATTTTATGATAATTTAAAATATATTAATTTAATGAGAAAAGGGAAAAAGGGGGTTAATTTGCACACTTGCCTTTTTGAGTTCTAACTAAAAGGGGAAAGAGGGAAAAATATAAAATATTAGGAAACTAGGAAAAGAGGTAAACATAAAAAGGGAAAAAGGGAACATAAGGGAAAAAGAGAAAAGTCAAACTTAGGAAAGTATCTACCATTTAAGAGATTTCTAATTTAAATTGAACTAGCAATTTAATAATGGGGAAAGCCATTAAAACCTGTAAGAGAATTTGGGGACACCTAGGAGTGATTCTAGGAGTACCTCTAGGTGGGTGAGGGAAATAAAGATAATTAATTAATTAAATTAATTAATTTATGGAGGAATGAAGGGAATGGGTAACACTTGTACCGGGAGGAATTTTTAGGAATTAAATTTTTAAAAACTTAATTAAACAAGATTTTAGGAAAGTAAGGAGCCACAAAACTCTTTATAATGAAGGGAGGAGATGGAGGTTGGATCTCTTCTGTTTGTGTAACGTTGCGCTGCAGAAATATCTACTTGACTGACTTAACTTGTGGGAGTTGGGATACCCATCTCGGTGAGGAGTGGTAGCTCGGCCTTGCGAGGTGAGCTGGGAGCTAGTCGAAATCTCTGGATAATGAGTGTGTGGCCCCTTTGTGGCTCGGGGAGCTAAGGGGGAAGAAACGTACCCCTATCATTGGCTGGGAGGTACCGGTGTAGTCTCGTCGGTCGGTATGCGGGAGTTGCAAGGAGCACGCGGGACGTCCACTCATAACAGACAACGATACGCTTTCTTCATTTGTATGGAAAATTGTTTTAGAACTTATGCTTGAATCTGCATTTTTACTTGGGTAAGTGAACTGATTGTTTAAATGGTTTTTTGAAATTTTCTTAGCCTAGATCGATGATAGATTGACTCCCATGGATTCATTTCCCTGCACATCTTGATCACCTTGCTGTGTTGATTATGACCTTCGTGGTTGTTTAGAATTTGTCCTTAGCTCACCAGTCCTCGCCTGAGCAGTCAGCCAAGAGCCTGATCTACGGTCATTTCCTTAGCGTTAAAAGACCTATGGATCTCAATGCCCTACTTTTCTATGCGAGGATGATGGGCGAAGGATGAACCTATTAACCGGCTACCCTTGATGTTTGTCCCTGGCTAATTGTTGATTCCACAATCTTTCAACGACCTTTGCGTGTGGATTATCTTTTGTCTTGGTTGGTTTTCTCTATGCCTTGACTGATAGAATGCCTGCAATCATTCCATAACCTTTCCCATTGGATCCTTGTGTTCTCCTATTGTTGTTTGCGTTGTATTAGGGTATTCTGGCAATGAAAAATGAAATGAATTCATCTTTGCATTTTACATTGGGTATTCTGGCAATGAAAAATGAAATGAATTCATCTTTGCATTTTACATTGGGTATTCTGGCAATGAAAAACAAAATGATTTCTGGTCTGCATTTTTATTTTGGGTATTCTGGTAATGAGAAACAGAATGAATTCATATCTACAGTTTACATTGGGTATTCTGGCAATGAAAAATGAAATGAATTTGTTATAATTTAGATGATTGTTTTTCCTGTTATCCACCCCAATTTCACCACCAGTTGTGGGCTTCTTTTGCGGTTGAAAGGCCTCGAGTTTGCCTCAGTTTTTGACTACCCCTTTAACCTGGAAACGAGAATAATGGATACAACAATGTTTTGGTTCCGTTAATTGTCTTGTTATTGCTAGATTCATTGTTATGTGTTAGTCATATTAAACGCAAGAACAATTTTTAGTGCAAGGTTAATGGTCGATCGTTTCCTTTATGTTTACCGCCATGTTAATTGCAATAATAATGCTATATTACTTGCCTTATTAATAGCCAGGACAATTGCTACAACAATGTTAATGGTCAGCAGATTCATTCTTATTCATTTAATGCCACAACGAGTTAAATGGTTAACAATTAGGTAAATCTCTTTGTTATTGTGCTATTAATTGTTATGTCAACAGTCAGGGGAATTGCCTTGTTACTGATATATCAATTGTATGTCAACTAACACATTAAATGCCTTGTTATTGCTATATTACTTGTTATGACAACAGTCATGTAAACTATCTTGTTATTGCTAAATTAATTGTTATGTTATTCATTATGTTAAATGTCTTGTTAACTGCTGTAATAAATTGTTATGTAATAGATATGTAATTACCTTGTTGATTTGCTACAACAATGTTATTAGCTGGCAGTTTCCTCCTCAATGATAATAAATAGCTAGTGTGGTTAGTTCGGTCATTATAGCTAGACTAATGTTGAGGTTTAACTGTTCATAAGTGCTAATGGTAGCATTCCACTTTAAGAATGTTAATGTTGTTATTCAAGTTTATGGCTAGTTGGATGGGGATTCAGATTAATATAGAATTTTACATTTAGGTTGTAATAAATATTAAAATTAGTATGGTGAGTAAAGACTAGATTCAAATTTTAGACTTGCTAAATTAGATATGTAATTGATGTTAGTTGGATTTATAGATATCGCCTAATTGGTAACTCAGACTCGCTAAATTGAGTCATAATTCATGTTAAGTTCGGTTGGTAACTCATTGACTAATGGAATTTAGACTGGTTAATTGATTTGTAATTAACGCCAATTTAAATCATAGATATTGACCATTTAGCCTTGATTAATGGTTGGGTTGTTGACGTAGTCATTTTTAGCTTGTGCTTCCCGTTGAGGGTGTTGTTGTTCATTTTAATTAATGTTTGTACTTGGTTTTGTAAACATTTAATGTACTTGGTTTGATCACTGTAAGGGTTCTAGTTACTTGTGTAATTAATTTTGGGTGTGTGGGGTTGTTAGGATGATTGTCCTTAGCTTAGTAGTCTTGGTCTCCTTATGTCGGGTGGGATGTAGGCACCTCCTCGTTCCTCAGAACATTCGCCATCCTTGAGACCTTAAATGGTCAAAATCAATGGGAACCTGGGCTTGAGCATTGCCTATGTGTCTTGGAGTTCCTAACCATTGCAGGGTAGGACAGACGGGTAGTCGTTCTTATTCTTTATCGGTTGAAAGTCGTACATTGCTTCCTTGTGCTTGATGTACTTTTATGTTAGGTCTCTATGTTGTTGTTGCATGAGTTTCATGCGTTGTGTTCTTCGTTGTGTTTTGATGTTGAGTATAATGTCATTATTACCTTCCTACACAAAAAAATAAAAATAAAAATAAATTAAGGGTGCTTTTACCGGTTGTACATCATAGGAGTCATACCGGATGGGGATGTTACATCTTCTTAGCAATGGTGCCTGAAATTTCTATCCAAATGTATTGATTAAGAGGGTTAATCTTATGAAGTTGAATGTGAGGAGAAATGCTTTTTATAATATAACAAGCTATGCCTCCTATCCCTCTAAGGTGGGATTTTTTGTTCCATGCCGACCACAAGACAAATCCTTCCATGTTAGGGACCTTAGACTCCTCATGCTCCCAAGTTTCAACTAGATAGATAATATCAATATCACTCGGGATCCAACTTATCATAGGACCTTTGCACCATGGAAAGCTACGACAATTCCAAAAAAGGATCCCAAGTGTCCCAAATTCCTATTTATTATTATCCTTTTGGTCTCTATCCCTAACAATAGATTTTCGATTTCTAATTATTGCCCATTTTCCTTCTTTCCTGGCTTCTTTTACCTTTTGAACTTCCTTCCTTAATTCAACTTGGTCTTCGGGAATGAGGTCTTCATTTATAAATATTCCTGGCCCTTTTAAGCTCAGATATTTACTAAGTATGCTATATTTATGGTCATTACAACTTACTTTTACCCGGATCAACCTATCTTTGTGATCAATTATTTTTCCTAGCCTCTTTGCTTCTATGAGGTAAGTTGTATCAATTTGTGATTTATTTTTTAATTCTTCTTTTACTATTGCTAGTGTATCCTCCTCTTGTTGTTCTTTTATACCAAA
>ML776845.1:1763433-1803908 GCA_009831015.1 Picea engelmannii
GGTGCACACAGAGAGCAGAGTATGCGAGTTTGTCATTGATGGAAAAGATCACGACCAACAGCACAACAATGATCGCATGGAAAGATTAGAAGCTAAATTCCATTTCGGGTATCAGAAACAAAGACTCCATTTCGGAGTTCCGGATACCAGGAATTGGAGGAGTCAAGAATCAAGACTCTTCATCACAGGAGTCTCGAAGTGCCGAAATGCAAAACGCCAAAAATCTCGAAACGGGTACATCAACCAGAGTTTCAGATAACAGGAGTTGGAGGAGTCAAGAGTCGAGACTCTTCATCACAGGAGTCCTGAAGTGTCAAAATGAAAAACTCCAAAAATCTCGAAACAGGCACCTAAACCGGAGTTTTGGATATCGGGAGTTGGAGGAGTCAAGAGACGAGACTCTTCATCACAGGAGTCTCGAAGTGTCGAAATGCAAAACGCCGAAAATCCTGAAACAAGCACATCAACCGGACTTTCAGATATCGGGAGTTGAAGGAGTCAAGAGTTGAGACTCTTCATCACAGGAGTCCCAAAGTGCCGAAATGCAAAAACACCGAAAATCCTGAAACATGCACATCAACCGAAGTTTCGGATATCGACAGTTGGAGCAGTCAAGAGTCGAGACTCATCATCACAGGAGTCCCGAAGTGTCAAAATGTGAAATTGCAAAAGCATTGTACGGATAAGTGCTTCGTCACCGCCAGTGTTCACATCATCGAAGAGCTGTAGAGAAGAGCTTGAAAAGACAAGCTCCATTTCATAGTTTGGGACCTGGAGAGTCGAGACGAATCATCACAGAATCCCCGAAACGTGAAATGCGAAATGCGTGTTCAGAATTGGCCCCTAGTCATAACCTATGGTCACATCAATGAAGGCTAAAGGGAGGATGTAGAACAAAGATTATCTCCATTTCATAGATCACGACTTGGAGAGTCGAGATGCCTCACCACAGGAATGTAAAAATGCTGAAATGTCGAATTGCGAAATGGAGAAATAAGTGCGAGACCAATCATTTATGATCCAACGGTGTAGGTTAATCAGGAGTATGATCAAAGGGCTACTGTTTCTCTTCACAGTTAATCGATCAATGGATATTCAGTTGCTGATGCGGTTTTTGGAGGTTCATCAGTGTAACTTCTTGAAATGACTGATTGTTTCTTCCAGATGACTGGAAGAGACTTCAGGGTGATCGCTAGAGAAGATGAAGAGTCTCAAGGAATCTGCTAGTGGAATGAAGACTATTCAAGAGGAAATTGGCAGATGGAAGAGCGTTGAATCCCGTAACTGCAATAGAGAGGATGAGCTTAACTATGACAGAGAAGACGAAGAGTCTTGAATGCTAGACAGGCTAAGGAATCTCAGCATAACACCCAGTGATGATGGACACATGGGTTTAATAGCTATAGAAGCTGAAGAGTTGCAATGGTGATTAGGCAGAGAACTCGACATGAAGAGCATGCAGAAGCATTGCACAGAGGGGATGCACAAGGTGCACAGAGACTATAAGAATGCAGAACAAAGAAGAGATGGGTGTTGTTGAAGAGAGGAATCACACACGGGGAAATGGATATTGTGGGTAGGAGCTGAAATACACAGAAGAGGCATATTTCAGAGAATCAAAATAAGATGAAGAGCATAAAGCATAGCAGAAGAAAAGAATAGAGATGCATAGCTGAGACAATAAAAGAAGGCTGAGGTGGACTTGTAGATAAGAGCAGAATATCAGAAAGCGCAAGATGATGCATGCAGAGAGACACTGATACAGGAGAGTAGAGAAGTGTAGAAGAACAGTGATGAGACTGGTAAGCCATTGATGAACATTATATCACTGTAATAAGTTTCAATAGCAAAGATTTATATTTCAGGCTGGTAGGGAGGTGCTAGCGAGGACTGTTTTCCTCAAAGGTTCAAGTGGGTGCTTGAACACAAGGAGTTGTAGCTTCCATCTGGTTGCAGCCAGAGAAACCAAAGTGCCAGGGTGGTGCAAGGGAGAATTGTTGTTCTCTATTATACAGGTTGGTGCCTGTGTGACTGGAAGTTGGTGCTTCCATCCAGTTGGTGTTGGAACCCTTAGGGAGTTGTTACTTCTAGTGGATGCTAGAGAAACCAGGGAGTTGGTGCTTCCTTCTAGTGGCTGCTAGAGAAACCAGGGAGTTGGTGCTTCCTTCTAGTAGGTGATAGAGAAACCAAGGAGATGGTGCTTCCTTCTAGTGAGTGCTAGAGAAACTAGGGAGTTGGTGCTTCCTTCTAGTAGGTGCTAGAGAATACAGAGAGTTGGTGCTCTCAGCAAGTTGTACCTTGCAAAATAGAGGTTGTAGCCTCACAACGAGTTGGAGCTCATATGTATGATAATGTATAGAATGTAAAGATTACTTATCATATAAAGAAGAAGAGGTTTTTACCCTTTATGGGTTTCCTCATGAAATATATGCCTCTGTGTATCTCATATGTGTGAATGATATTGAATGTTCTATTGCTTACATCCCTGCATCATTGTGACTATCATTGAGTGCTCTTTAAAGAGTTTAAAATAAGCATAATTGTTTAAGTATGGTAACAATTGATTCACCCCCCGCCCTCTCAATTGTCCAACAATTGGTATCAAATCCAGCCCCTTTTATCTAAGGGTAGATACTAGAGCTTAAACATGTCAAGCCATGAAGGAAATTCAACCAATAAGGCCCCTCTATTCAATGGAACAAACTTTGCCTTCTGGAAAGTTAGAATGAGAACCTACATAATGGCTTTAGGTGCAGATGTCTGGGATGTGGTAGATATTGGTTATATAAAGCCAGTTGTACTAGCTAATAAGGATGACAAGATATAATTTACCTTCAACGCTAAGGCTATGAATGTTATCTTGAGTGGGCTTGCATAAGCAGAATTCGTAAAAGTTATGCACCTAGGAGCTGCCAAAGAAATGTGGGACAAACCCATTAGCAGTTATGAAGGTAATGAGAAGGTAAAGGACGCCAAGCTTCAAAACTACAGAGTACAGTTTGAATAGCTGAATATGAAAGAAGATGAAATTGTTGGATAATACTTTCTGAGAGTTGACGAACTGGTAAATGCAATGAAAGCACTTGGTGAAAAAATTGAGGAACCTTCTTATGTCAAGAAAATTTTGAGATCTCTACCAGATAGGTTCAACCCGAAGGTCTTTGCTATAGAAGAACTTAATGATCTAAAAACCTTGGAGTTTGATCAAATTCTAGGAACATTGACTACATATGAAATGAGAATAGTTAAAGATAAACCCGCCTCCAGAGAAGCATCATTTAAGGAAGACAAGAATGAGGATTCTGAGCTTGATGAAATTGAAGCAAAATTTGTGAAGAGACAGAAGAAGGGATCAGGAAAATACAAAGGTAAAATGCCTTTCAAATGTTTCAATTGTGGTAAGATAGGTCATTTTGCAAATAATGTCCTCACAAAAGAAAGGATCGGACATGTGATGATGAGGAGAAGCACAAACACAGATATTTATTTAAAGAGAATAATTTTAAGAAGAAAAGTCTTTGTGTAAACAATGATGATGATCCTTCAGATGATGAAGACAATAAATCCTCTATTGAAGATAAACTAAATGACTTCATACTTATGGCCAAAGAGGATTATGATAATAAAAGCACACGAAGTGAGGCTAATGAAGAAGAAGTTGTGGTTGATATGGAAGGAGAACTGATCAGTGCACTGGAAGAGATTGGCAGATTCAGAATTAAGAACAGAAAGCAAAAACAATTGTTGATACAGTTCGAGAAAGACAGTAAACAACTTGATGAAGGCTTTCCCCTGCTAAAAGTGGAATTAGAAGAGGGAAAGAAAATCGAGGACATTTTGAAACAACAGTTATCAGAAAAGAAGGCAAGATATAAAGATCTGGAAGAAGAAGTAGTGAAAACTAGGAAAGAGTTGCAGAAGTTTCAAGCCTTGTATCATCAGAATCTGTCAAGTGTCAAAGCCTTAGAAGGATTAGCCACCATTCTAAAGAAACAAAGGAATCCAAAGCGGAAAACTAGTTTGGGTTATGAAGAGGGATCAAGTAGTGGTCAACCAAGAAACAAAGAACCCATCAAGTTTGTCAAATATACAACCAATGACAACAACAAACCTGCGGAAACAAAGGAAGACAATCAGCCTCCAAGGAGGAGTAAAGAAAAAGGTGCCAGGACTGAATCTGTAGAACAAAGGAATAATGCACTCCCTACTCAAGGAAATCATCAGCATGGAAGAAATCGACCTGCTCAAAGAAGGAAACCATTTTCCAGGTACCAAGGATTTTTCTATGGATATTGTTTTTTCTGTTCTAACTTTGGTCACAAAGTTGTAAACTGTTCTTTAATATTTAGATATGAACAATCACGATATTCAACGAATAACCATCTTCCACAACAAAGATCGAGACAACCAAGCAACAAACAACCTCAAACTATAAATCATGCGATGGTTGGGAAAAGGACACAGGTTAAACATAACAATAATTATGAGCATAACAATCACTATGATCTTCTATTTAGTGAACCAGAATGTTATACCTGTCATAACTATGGACATAAAGCTGCATATTGCCACTTAAGGAATTACAAGCCAGATTTGATCCCCACTGCTGAAAAAGTCAAGGTTTGGAAGAAGAAAGCAGATGACAAGTGTGGACTAGTGTTATCATCCCAAAGACAAAACAATCCCTGTTATATTGATAATGGATGTTCCAAATATATGACTGGAGACAAAAGTAAGTTTCTAACTCTAAGTGAAAGCAAATTAGGGAATGTAACTTTTGGAAATGATGCACCAGGAAAAATAAAAGGTAAAGGAATGGTAAGTTTGAGTAATGGCAAAGGGAAATATCAAGATGTGTTGTTTGTAGAAGGTATGAAACATAATATTCTTAGTGTTGGTCAAGTATGTGACCAAGGATGTGAAGTCGTTTTTACCTCTAAAGACTGTAGAATAAAATATGTGAATTCAGGACAGCTAGTTGTAAAAGGGATAAGAACATAAAACAATGTCTATGTGTTAAAAGAAGAAAAAGAAGAATACCACTTAAGCAAGTATGATGAAAGCTGGTTATGGAATAAGAGACTTGGACATATAAACTTTGACCACTTAATCAAGCCCAAAAATCTTGAGGCAGTAAAAGATCTTCCGAGAATATCAAGCCCCAAGATTCTATGTGTAAACCCTGCCAAGTAGGAAAGATAACCAGGACACTGTTTAAGTCCAAGATCTTTACTTCAACAAAGAAACCACTCCAACTAGTTCATATGGATTTATGTGGACCATCAAGACAGGAAGGCACAGGGAAAGAAAACTACTTCATGCTGATTATTGATGATTACTCCAGAATTACTTGGGTTGCCTTTCTCAAGGAAAAAGCTTAAGCATTTGAGAAGTTTAAAAAATTTAAGGCTTTAACTGAGAATCAAACAGGCAAGAGGTTAAAGGCAGTAAAATTAGACAAAGGAGGAGAATTTATGTCAAGTGATTTCAAGTAATTCTGTGATAAGCATGGGATCAAGAGAGAATACACAATCCCAAGAACTCCACAAAAAAATGGAGTAGTTGAGAGGCAAAACAGAACAATGCAACAAATGGCCAGGTCAATGATGAATGAGAAGAACATTGGTCAAACCCACTGGGTAGAAGCAATACACACAATAGTCCATTTCTTAACAAAGCCCACCTCAGACCACAAAGTGACAAGACACCTTATGAACTGTGGTATGGGAGACCTGCTTCAATCAAACACTTCAAAGTCTTTGGGAGTAAATGTTACATAAATAATAATGATGAGAATCTTGGAAAATATGATGACAGGGCTGATGAAGGTATCTTCTTAAGGTATGCTACAAACAGTAAAGGATACAGATGCTATAATAAGAGACTGCATAAAATGGTTGACTATATTGACGTAAAAGTTGATGAAGGAATCCCAGCAAGAGAGGTGTACAATAATGAGTCTTCTACAAAGGACACAACTGAAGCTGAAGATGAACAGCTCCAAGAAGAAAAAAATGAAGACTCTAAATCAGATGAAGACACAAATACTTAGACAAACTCAAATTAACAGACAACTTCAAATTCCTCCTTCAGAATCACTCAAAATAATCATCCTACAAGTCAGATAATTGGTGAAAAAGACAAAGGTGTACAAACCAGGAGAAAGATAATCAAAAAGACCGAACAATCACATATAGCTTTCATATCCATGCTGGAACCCAAGAATTTTAATGAAGCTAGAAAAGATGACCTTTGGGTTAAAGCAATGAATGATGAACTTGATCAGATTGAGAAAAACAATACGTGGGAGATGGTTCATAGACCTGAAGGTAAAAATATCATTGGTTCCAAATGGATCTTTAAGAATAAGTTGAATGAGCAGGGACAAGTTGTCAGGAACAAAGAAAGATTGGTCTGTAAAGGATATGCTCAAATAGAAGGACTGGATTTTGATGAAACATTTGCGCCCATAGAAAGATTAGAAGCTATCAGAATATTTCTTGCCTATGCTTGTCATAAAAGGTTTAAAGTCTATCAAATGGATGTCAATTCATCTTTTCTAAATGGATATTTAAATGAAGAAGTCTATATGGAACATCCAGAGGGTTTCAAACTGTCTGATAACCCTGACTTAGTATGCAAGCTAAAGAAAGCTCTATATGGGTTAAAAAAAGCCCCTCGTGCTCGGTATCACAGACTGGATACGTATCTCAAAGACAAAGGGTTCAAGAAAGGAATAGTTGACAACAATCTATATATCAAAATAGAGGATAATGATTTTCTCATCATGTTGGTCTATGTATATGACATCATCTTCAGATTTAATAAGGATTCATTGGTACAATGGTTTTCTTCTGCCATGGAGTCTGAGTTTGAAATGTCTATGATAGGTGAACTATCATTTTTTCTTGGTCTGCAAATTACTCAGAGGTTTGAAGGGATGTTCATTTATCAAGAAAAATATCTAAGAGAAATGTTGAAAAGGTTTCAAATGGAAGATTTTAAACCTATGGGCACACCTATGGTTACTGGATGCAAATTAAGCAAGGATGATGACTCACCTAATGTTGATCAAAGTTCATATAGGTCAATGATAGGAAACCTACTGTACATCATAGAATCTCGCCCATACATAATGCATGTTGTTGGAATGGTAGGAATATATCAGTGTGCACCTAAACAGAGCCACTTGCTAGCTATGAAAAGGATATTCAGATATTTGAAAGAAAAAATGAAATATGGCCTATGGTATCCTAAGAATCTGAATTTTCAATTATCATTCTACTCAGATGTTGATTGGGCTAACTGCTTGGAGGAAAGGAAAAGCACGAGTGGATGTGTGTTCTTCTTAGGAGATTATCTAGTAGCATGGTTGAGTAAAAATCAAGGTTCCAAATCTTTATCAACTACAAAGGCAGAGTACATTGCTACTACTACCTGTTGCACTCAGGTATTATAGATGATTCGAACACTTGCAGACTTGGAGGTAAAATACGTTGCACCGATCCCAATTCATTGTGATAACATTAGTGCCATCAGTGTGTCCAAGAATCTTGTATTCCACTCCAAGACCAAGCATATTCCCATAAAATACCATTTTCTGAGAGAGCAGGTCACCAATCAAATTGTTTAGGCCCATTACATTCCAACCACAAAACAAATTGCAGACATATTTACTAAACCCGTAGCCAAGACACCATTTGAATATCTCCGACAGATGATGGGTGTCATCCCATCTCACACCTAAGAGAGTCCATCCTTTTATGGGGAGTTTGTATTGATTGAATATCTGATACCTCCGAAAAATACTGCAACAGCTCAGGGGGAGCGTGTTCTCTTTGACATTGATGTCAAAGGGGGAGAAAAGAACAGGTATGGGTGCCTTTGTTTCCATCAATGCCAAAGGGGATATTGTTGGCATGTTTTACATGCATCACATGCTTTTCATTGATGGCAAGTATAGTAGTGATGATGGATTAAGTACAGGTATAATGTGCCAGGCGGGTACCAGAAGTATTTTGGGAAGACACAACAGAGCAAACTCATGAAGACCAGAAGAGATAGTGCAGAGGTGCACGCAGAGTGCAGAGTATGCGAGTTTGTCATTGATGGAAAATATCATGACCAGCGGCACAATGATGATCGCATGGCAAGATGAAAATCTAAATTCCATTTTGGGTATCATAAACAAAGAATCCATTTCGGAGTTCCAAATACTGGGAGTTGGAGGAGTCAAGAGTCAAGACTCTTCATCACAGGAGTCCCGAAGTGTCGAAATGCAAAACATCGAAAATCCTAAAACAATCACATCAACCGGATTTTCGGATACTAGAAGTTGGAGGAGTCAAGATTCGAGACTCTTCATCACAGGAGTCCCGAAGTGACAAAATGCGAAACGTCGAAAATCCTGAAATAGGCACATCAACCGGATTTTTGGATACCAGGAGTTGGAGGAGTCAAGAGATGAGACTCTTCATCACAGGAGTCCTGAAGTGTCGAAATATGAAACGCCGAAAATCCTGAAACAGGCACATCAACCGGAGTTTCATATACCGGGAGTAGGAGAAGTCAAGAGTCGAGACTCTTCATCACAGGAGTCCCTAAGTGTCGAAATTTGAAAATCCTGAAAATCCCAAAACAGACACATCAACCAGAGTTTCGGATACTGGGAGTTGGAGGAGTCAAGAGTCGAGACTCTTCATCACAGAAGTCTCGAAGTGCCGAAATGTGAAATTGCGAAAGCGTTGTATGGATAAGATATTGGTCACTGCCAGTGGTCACATTGTCGAAGAGATGTAAAGAAGAGCTCGAAAAGACAAGCTCCATTTCAGAGTTTGGGACATGGAGAGTCGAGATGACTCATCACAGAATCCTCGAAATGCAAAATGAGAAATGCGTGTTCAGAATTGGCCCATGTTCATAACCTATGGTCACATCGACGAAGGCTCAAGGGAGGAGGTAGCATGAAGCTAATCTCCATTTCAGGGATTGTGACTTGGAGATTCGAGATGCCTCACCACAAGAATGCGGAAATGTCGAATTGCGAAATGGAAAAATAAGCACGAGACCCATCATTTATGATCCAACGGTGTAGGTTAATAAGGAATATGATCGAAGGGCTACTATTTATCTTCATAGTTAATCGATCAGTGGCATTTCAGTTGCTAATGCAGTTTTTAGAGGTTCATCAGTGTAACTTCTTGAAACGACTGATTGTTTCTGCTAGAGGACTGGAAGAGACTTCAGGGTGATCGCCAGAGAAGATGAAGAGTCTCAAGGCATCTGCCAGTGGAATGAAGATTGTTCAGGAGGTGATTGACAAATGGAAGAGCATTGAAGCCTGTAACTGCAACAAAGAGGATGAGATCGACTGTGATAGAGAAGACGAAGAGTCTCGATTGTTAAACAGGCTAAGGAAGCTCAATATAACACCCAGTGATGATGGACACATGGGTTTAATAGCCAGAGAATCTGAAGAGTTGCAATGATGATCAGGCAGAGCACTCAACATGAAGAGCATGCAAAAGCATTGCACAAAGGAGATGCACAAGGTGCAAAGAGACCATAAGAATGCATAACAAAGAAGAGATCGGTGTTGCTGAAGAGAGGAATCACACACGGGGAAATTGATACTGTGGGCAGGAGTTGAATACAAAGAAGAGGCGTAATTCAGAGAATCAAAATAAGATGCAGAGAATAAATCATAGAAAAAGAAAAGAACATAGATGCATAACTGAGACAGTAAAAGAAGGATGAGGTGCACTTGTAGAAAAGAGCAGAAGATCAAAAAGCGCAAGAAGATGCAGGTAGAGAGACACTGATACAGGAGAGCAGAGCAATGTAGTAGAACAATGATGAGACTGGTAATCCATTGATGAAAATTATATCACTTTAATAAGTTTCAGTAGCAAATATTTATATTTCAGGGTGGTAGGGAGGTGCTAGGGAGGACTGTTGTCCTTAGAGGTTCAAGTGGGTGCTTGAACACAGGGAGTTGTAGCTTCCATCTGGTTGCAGCCAGAGAAACCAGGGTGGAAGGGTGGTGCAAGGGAGAACTATTGTTCTCTGTTATACAGGTTGGTGCCTATGTGACTGGAAGTTGGTGCTTCCATCCAGTTGGTGCTGGAACACTTAGGGAGTTGTTACTTCCTTCTAGTGGATGCTAGAGAAACTAGGGAGTTGGTGCTTCCTTTTAGTGGGTGCTAGAGAAGCCAGGGAGCTGGTGCTTCCTTCTAGTGGGTGATAGAGAAACCAGGGAGTTGGTGCTAGAGAAAATAGAGAGTTGGTGCTCTCAGCAATTTGCAACTTGCAAAATAGAGGTTGTAGCCTCACAATGAGTTGGAGCTCATATGTATGATAATGTATAGAATGTAAAGATTACTTATCATATAAAGAAGAAGAGGTTTTTACCCTTTATGGGTTTCCTCAGGAAATATCTTCCTCTGTGTATATCATATGTGTTAATGATGTTGAATGTTCTATTGCTTACTTCCCTGCATTATTGTGATTGTCATTGAGTTCTCTGTAAAAAGTTTAAAATAAGCATAATTGTTTAAGCACGGTAACAACTGATTCACCCCTCGTCTCAGTTGTCCAACAATAAATGGTATAAATAAATATTATTATACATTCATTTGATACAAGTCGAATTTCATAGGAAATAAGAAGTAAAGAAGGCCGGATTTCAAGGGAGGATGATGTATTTTGGTGATGTGTTCTAAGGTATGTTATTTTCAGGTCATTTTACCATTTTTTCTATAACTTTTTTTCTAGAATGATTCCCATGGTGAAATAGCTATGGTATCGAGAAGACATATCAAGGTACTTCTGGTAAAAATTTCAGCGCTTGATTTGCTATAATTATGGATATACACTCTGTGGAAGATAAGGTTTGTGACCAGTCCTTAAGCTAGTCAACAAACATGTGTTTCGGGTAAAACAGTCATAACTTATCCATCGAGAATCCAAATGACGTGGGAAAAATTTCATTGGCAATAGTACGGACTGTTGTTTCTTGTGTACACGTTTCAAAATCGGATATTAAATATTGAGCGTGGGGAATTCTGTACAAGTTCGGTTTCCTGAATAGACAATAATTGAATAAAGTCTACCATTCTTTCTATAACGTCTTTTTGTGGAGGATTCAAGGAGTGAAACTTGGAGGAGTTTCATAGAATACATTGAGTAATATTATATATAGGATCAGATTACTCCAAGAACTTCAAAAATTGAAGAAGTCTTAGGAAGCATTATCAGGTTCTATGTGATGATTGGTTGATGGTGATGATTTAATGTAAAGTTTTATTATCTCTCATATATTCTTCGGTGGAAGGAAGGGGCAAGGATGGAGAGTTCAAATCTCTCTTGATATTGGAGGATTGTATCTTCCTCTTGGAATTTTATCCCTCCCTTTACATTTGGAAGTTGTAGCTACCTTTGAAAGTCATTACTTCCCTTGAACAATAACTATTGATTATTTCTCATATATTGTGCATGGTGTATTATGGTGTATTGGTGTAACTCTTATAATATTGTTCATTGTTCATTGGATATAGTTGAATAGTTTAAGTATAAGTTGAAAAAGGTTTTAAATTTTACTTGATACTAATTCACCCCCCCTCTTAGTATCAACACTTCTATATTTTCATGTATTTCCAGTGATTGGTCCTGAAAAACTTTCAGGTCTATAACTTGGCCTTTAATTGAATTAAATTTGGCCTGTAGTTTTCTTACCAATTCTTCTTTTTGAATAACTTGTATTTGGCTAGTCTTCATTTTCTCATTCATCTCATCTAGACTTGTCTTAAGCAATTGAATTTCTTGCTTGTCAGCAGCTCTGGCCTACTCTAGACCTTTATTTATTTCTTCTTTGATATTTTTCTCGGCATCTTTTAGTTGATCTTACAACTGGGCTATCCTATGATTACGTTGTTCCAAACTTGCTCTCATATTGCTAACGGTGAAAATATTTGTTGTTGCCAGTGCTCCCATGGAGCCCACCACCTATGTAGAGAATCTCCCTCTTCCAAGTTTTTCCCATACACCAGCACTCTATGTTTCTTTACCATACCACCTTCTCTCATATACATCTCTTGTTTTAATACAACCTTCCTCTTTTTACTAAAGATGTAATCAGAGGGAGGAATTTCTTCTCTGGATATAGGGTCAAGGTCGCTAGCATATATGAATCCTACCTGAGGGAAACCAAAAGTAGATTGTAAAGGGGTAAAGGAAGTGATTGGATTACCCAAATCTGTGGATTTTGTTTCCCTGTTGTCTTGGGAGTATCAATATGAATAGTAGATGGTGAAGGGGGGGTAGATTGACTAGACTCGAAAGGTGTCTTAGACACTTTTTCGACTTCTTCTCCTGGATTCTTTATCTGTGGGACTTCTTTGTTTTGTGAATACCCTTCGACCTCCTATGGGTTTTCCTCGGTGTTTTCTTTATTCTTTGCTTTCTGTCCAAAGTTTTGGGGAATGTTTTCTTGTTCTGAAGGGGATGTTGTTTCTTTGCCCTGCAATACTTTAGGAAAACCTCTTATTCTGTGTCTCTGGAAGGTCAGAAGACTGGTTTGCAAATCATATGATAACACCTGTACCTTTTCTAACACTTCCTCTTAGGTTTTGACCCCTTTGAAAATGTCATCGCGAGGGGATTCCTCATGTTCAAATGATTTCATGTCACAGTGAGCCATGTGGCTTCCCACTGTTTGATAAGGGTCATGATTCCTATGTTTGAAATTCACCAACTTGACCTCCTCTAGAGTTGCAGCTTCAACCTTAGAATGACCCAGGTTGAGTAGCGAAAATCTTTCAATCTATACGGGAAAGACTGGCCAAAACTTCTTTTGAGTTGTCTTCAATTCTATTCCAATACCACTTGTTATTATCTGATGAGATAACTCCCTACACACCAGTCTGTCAGGGAGGAATTTAGGAAGTACATGAGGAGGGATAGAGCATCTGAAAACCCTGATATAGGAGAAATTCTCCTCAATAAACCAATTAGCAATCGCCTTGATATTTCCTATGATCGACTCCGAAATACGGGGGGTGTACATCCATACAGCATCTAATGCACTAGTATCACCACTAAATGATAAATTTCATAAAAGGAATCCTTAACATTTTATTCCCATAGCTTATAATGATATTCATGAATTGGTTCAGTGCAAGTTGGGTTCCAACTCCAATTCATCAAAGGGAAAGGAGTCGTGAAACATATAGTGTCCATGATATATGTTGACATGTGAAAGGCTACTAGTCAGCCATTGGATCTCGCGGTTTGATACTCCATAACCTCCTTAGCTAGGTTATCTGATATAATTTTGTTCTAGTTGAAGCTATATCCTTCGACTGCTTCATGTAAAAGGGGCACCCATTCTACAGGAAAATGGGTAGGACTTTTCTTCTCGAAAAGTCTACATAGAATCATAGCCACATAAACCATGTACTCATTCAAAGAGGTTGTAGCATAAACGTTATGGGTATCAGCCCTGAATTTTGGTGGATGTCTCCACCAATATTTGATTATGTCGGGGTATGTTTGGTCTACTTCAGTGCATTTTTTCCTTTGAAATTCACTTACAAATTCTTTATTGTAAATGTACTTAGAATTGGGATACAATTTATACATTACTTGTATATGTTCTGGTCTAAAAGAGCCGATGACGACCCCTTGGATGTCTAGAATGCTTCTCGTTTGTACGCCTGTCCTCTCCAAAGCCCAGTCGATCATGTCATTGTATTTCATGAGTCATGGGAACGTGGCTACTTCATGAATTTTAGACTTTGTTATGTCCCGGAGTTTGTTTTCAGAATCATCAGAAAAATTCTTGATTTCGTAGTCCAGGGTTTAAAAATTTTGCCTCCATGATTTGATGGAATCTATGGCATGCGGTGTAGTATAAGACACGACATCTCATTTTGGGCTTGAACTTTCGGCTACTTCTTCACTTTTCTTGGGTGCCTATCTAGGTGCCATAATGTTCGTGTTTAGAGAGAAATGCGTCAGTTTGTTGAATGCAATTCCCTTCTGAATTCAAATGATAAGAATGAAATTCGAAAAACCAAACCTCTATTAACCTTTAACTCTTCTTACGACGGACGTACTGAGATAGGTGGTAAAACTTTAATGTCTTAATGGGGGAGATATGCCCAGAGATATGTAGTTAAATAAAAAATATCTATATTCGTCCGTTACAAAAATACCATATATCGACGATTTCAAACTAAAGCTTCGAAAGGACTGCCATCAATGAATCCCAAAATGTGAAACGTGAAACATTCTTTTAAATCTTTAATAATCTCATTTTAAACTAACTTAAATTCGTTTTAAACTCTGTTAAAGAAAACTCGCGATTTCGCATTTCAGAATTTCAGGGATCTTGTACCCATGACACATGTCATGAGAATATCCCAAATCGGGAAATCGCAATGGGATTAGTTTATGCATTGATTACTTGTATTAACATTTTAATCAATTAAGATTAGTAATTAACTTCTTCCTTTTGGAAAATCGGGGACTGGGAGTTCAAGGGCTAGCGCTTTGACAACACTTTGATACAAAGAAACCCGAATTGTGAAAGATTAAATTGTTGATCGATTTTAAGAGTTTAATTAATCACAATTAGAGGACACTTTGTGAAATGTGTGTCGAGGTTTATAGCACCTACTTTTTCCTTTTATATTTTTACTTTAATATAAATCCTTTTCGGGTTTTCGGCACTGGGAAATCTGGAGTTGTTAATTAGGAAAACATGCTTTGTGAAATGACAAATCTCGAAATGTTAAAAATTGAAAGACTTTTGACTCTTTTTTAGGATTAAGGGCGGCTCCATGACTAGGAAAAAGTGAAGCTTCAGGTTTAAAGGGATACAAAATTAAACTTCTTATCAACAGGTAGCACCATTTTTAAAAACAGGGTAAAAAACTTGACCCCCCAAAAAATGAGAACTTTGTAGAGTTCTCATTAAGTTGGTAATTGTGTTAAAAATGCATGAAGGGGGAAATCTAACCTATTTTCCAATTTTGAATTATTTGTTGTCAAACTGGACTGACATGGATAGAAAAGGTACCAAATAAAATGTCTCCAAATTCCTTTATATAAGAGAAAAACACTTACCCGAAATTTAATAAGTCCAATATAGAAACCTATGATAGAGACAAGTATTAAGGGATACAAAACTTGAAAACTAGAAACACTAAAATACAATATGTATAGAGGAACGGATGACCTTGCGTCTTATGCATAGTAGTTCTTTAGATAGAGCCCATTTCTAGGATCAAGCCAATGGTTTATTTGGTAACCATCCAATAACAAATACAGTCTAGGAGGAGGTCAAAGGTACTTAATCATATCTTCGAGGATAGCCTTATTTGAAGGAAACTCAACATACATGAAACCAGGGCTTGACAACCCATAAATACCAGGGCTCAAGGTCTTACAAACAAAAATATCCTACTCAAAAGAAAATGGAAAATTACTTGGGCCAATAGGGGGAAGCAAAAGCTCACATGCCCCAATCGGATAAAAAATCTAATCAATTGTCAAGACATTGTCTCGAGAAGGAGAACTTACCAGTAATAGATCCTTCTCAGGAGTAGTTGAAAATCAAGGATAAGATGCCACATAATTCACTCATGGCAGGGAAGAGTCTAAATATATGTTAGGAGAACACAAAGGGGAAACCTGAGGTAAATCCGAACCAGAATGGTGATTATCAAATTAAATTTGATTAATAGTGATAATGATTCTGTTTTGAGGGAAATACATCACATGAAAGAGCATAGGCACCACATCATTCATCGCATACACATAATCATGCCAAATAAGAAAATTAAAGTCTAAAGGGCCTAACACCACCAACATATTGAATAGGACACTCATCCCACCTAACATGATGGAAAATGAGGAAGAATCCCCAAACATTCATCGGATCTTCTATCAAAATCCAACAACTCACTGGTAGCTGATACAAGCTTGGGAGAACCCAAGATTTCCAAGATGAGGATGATAAAAGACTTGCATAAGATCCTTCATCTACAATATTTCAACAAATGTCTAATTTATTAACTCCAACCATTATTTGGAAGGACACAAAATAAGGAAAGAGAGTCTCTACAAGATCATTTCATACTTCCAATCAAAGGAAACCATCCTAGGGCTTGGAAGGAGCGTACTCAAAGAGAGTGGAATTCCACCTTTCTCAGAAGGTACTGAACTACAAATGTTATGGACATGGTTAAAATAAATATCACTTCCTGAAAGAGGAGTGGGATAAAACAAAGGTTCCATCATAGAGACCACTTCCTTAACCACTGGTTTAATAGGATGCAAGACAACATGGTCAAGAGACACATGACCCCCCAAAACAGGAGTGGTTTCGACCGAAGAGTGCATCGACAAGACCACTTTGTCAACCAACGATTGATTATAATGATGGGAAACTGAAGATGACTCAGAGTTATAAGAACCATTAGACAAGGACTATGCTTCGCATACCATGGAAATACTAGGGCATAAATAAGTAAGGTGATCTCATTTTCAAATTTTACAAGGGAAATTGGGCTTACATCCTATATGTCTTGGGTTCTCAATTGTATTAGTGGCCCCAACATGACTTGCAGTGGTTGGTGGGTTTCCACCAACATGACTATAAAAGGCCGGTTGTATGTCTCTAACGTGACTAGCAAATATTAGTGACAATACTCCAACATCACTTACAGAGGTCGATGAATCAATGCCAGTATGACTAGTAGTAACTCGACTTTTTCTCCCAGCATGACTTAAATAGATTGGTTGCATGCCCACAACATGACTAGTAGAGGTTGTTTGTGTGCCCCCAATATGACTCAGAGAGTTTGGTGATTTGCTACCAGTATAAATTCCAGTGAATGGGATTGTTCTTCAGCTAGCATGACTAGGAGATTATGGTCGCTTTCCCCCATCATGAATTGTTGAGGTTGGTGACAAATATACAACATGACTAGCATAGGTTGGTGACTTATTTTTCTTCCTCTTCCTCTTCCTGTTCCTTTTATACTTCTAGTTACTAGTACCAAGACTTTCACCAGTAGATGGAGAAAAAGAAGGATCAAACTTCACTGGTGTAGAAGACAAAGGATCAACATCCATTCTATGCCCATGACATAAAGTGATTATATGATAATCATCAAGAAAATTTGGGACATTTGGAGTGGTTCACAACCAAATCGATAGTCCTACATTCAACCGAGGAATGTTCAAAGTGGCCATCAAGGGGGCACCAACATTTCCAAAAAAGGAAAAGCACAAGAACCCCCTTGGGAAGGGATCCCTTGGTCGGTATCCTCAAGATAGTTGGCCATATTTTTCTTTTTCATAGTTTCATCCCTTGCGGGATTGTCTATGTCCATAAAATTCTCACACATTGACTCTGGAGAACCAGTGATACAAAATTACATGCCTTCTAAGAGGCGGCTCCACACTTTTAAGGGAAATACCACAGGTCTTTCCCGACCATCGGAGTGGTTGGTCAAACTCCCTGAACCGATGATCCAAAAGTGGTGACACTGAAACAACCTAAGGCCAAATACACAAAGAAACACTCTAATAAAAATCCCTAACAGAAACATTGAAAGATAAAAACTTTTCCAAATCTCCAACCTAGGTGGATGAGGTACTGATCCCAAAGAAATGAAAAAGTTAAATAGACCTTCCGAACAAAGGGACAATTTTAGTAAGTCTCATGGACCAACAAAGAAAGGAGTGAGAATTAGTTATCCTGACCTCCACTAACCAACCGTATCTGTTGTAAGTACCCATGCTTCATGGGGCACCCTCCATTAGTACTAAAAAGTGTGATACAAACATTTCCGCAGGTACCACGACAATCCTCTGCAGTCACCTATGATATCCCTAGGAAAATACATTAAGGTCACCAACTCTCAGTCAACATCTAGGGGGTAGATTGGATAGTCAGAATTGAACATAGGGGCAAGGTAACAAATCTCGAATCTTCGAAAGCACCACCTCTCATAGAGGTAAAGGAACTAGTGAAACCCCCAATACACGATATCTCCACTACACTTAGTAAAGTTTTAGAAGGGAAATATACTCAGCTCTCCTTCACATGACCTCGTGTTTAGATCCTATGTTAGAGGAGGTTCCCAACTATACTTATAGGACAGTTGGATTTGAGACTCTCCCTGGCTCAGAATCCTATGTTTGGGAAACGACCTTAGAGAGTTCTCTCTCCAATCCTAATCCAAGGCTGAAAACCTAAACTTTTTTGTGAACCCTAGAAACAAATTCTAGTACATTTTAAGATTAGCATTCATTTTCTTCATTTTTTTACTCAAGGGGTATGGAGGTGCAACTGATGTTGTTTGAGACTCTTCAAACAATGAAAATTATAAGAACAATGGCAAAAAAAAAATTACACTAATTCTTGAAATGAAAAAAGAGTTTCAACAAGAAAATGCGTGAACAATCCTACGAGAGCATCTTTTTCTTTTTCAAATAACAATGCAAACAATGCACAGAAAGAACGAAACTTAACTAGCATAAAAATAGTTTTTTTTGGTTTTCTTCTATCAAATAAAACTAACAAAAGAAACAATCTTAGACACAGTAATACAAAGCAATCACAAACTCAAGAAGCCCAGGATAACCTAGAGAAACCCATAAATATCCTAGAAATTGAAGAAATATTTTTTTTTCACAAATTACTCACACGTCTGTGACTGTGTGAACTAAGACTCATGAATTTACGTGGTTCATACACAATAAAAGAATATATATCCATGACTGATATAACACAAAAATACAGATAACTCTATAAAACTGGAAAAATAAAAAGGACTTTCAATAGGGAGACTCCCAAAAACTTATGGAAAAGTTTCCATATAATAAAAAATTTGCAACAAATCTTGGAAAATAGAAAAACTCACAAAAAAAAAAAGGACACACAAGATATCCTACAATCAACCCAAACTAGGAGAATCCATAGTGGAGTCATCAATTATGTTACTGGGATATTTCCCACGTGTTATGGAAATATTTGCCTCACCATTGCTATATTGCATAAAGGGCCTTTTTCCATTTCCCTATGCAAACTTGTGATCCCTTTTTGATGAACCCATAGCCAAAAATATACATTTTTCCACATATAGGCTCCCTATTAGCTATGAAAGATGCGTATATGCTATTTTCTCCACTACAACCTGCGTACATCGGTATTTGTGCAATAAAATACACAAATGAAGTCGGGTTCCCATGTCATGATAGGAGATCTCTGATCCTTGGCCTTCCATATAATGGAAACGTTCCGAATTGACGCTTCAGTTTCATTCTGAAGGCTATAAAAGAACAATTCCAAGCTATGGAAAAGAGGAGAAAGCATTCAAATTTGAGAGCAAAGTTACTTTGGAGAAATTTTTCATATTAGTCTGCATCCCTTTGTCCCTCAAGTCTTAACATAGTGTTCATCCCCCAAGCTCTTTCCCTATTGTTGAGAGAACCTCATTGACTCTCTTCTATGAGCTTTCCTTTGGTGGAGGATTGACGTGGTGGAGGCCCAGTTGGAAGGAACTTGGTTTCTTGGTTTCGAACCGTGCCGACATAGAAGTCTGTAATGGTGTCACTTCTGCTGATCAATTATTAATAGAAATACTCCTTTCCCATCATATTGGTATATTGCAAATATATGATTATTATCCATGGGCATGTTTGCAAATTTTATTAATGGATTATGCTATCTAATGTGTTAAACCCTTTATATCATCACTATATACTTTCTCTTCTCTTATGTTAAGAACTTATTGCAGGTATAAAGCTTTGGATCGAAGTGAACAATGGTGGAACATCATCAAACATTGGATCGAGGTAGGCTTCTTTCTTATCTTATGCATTAGTTTATATAGCATATGTTGGAATTGAGTTGATTTCTGCAGTCATACCTGTATGTTGTGGTTTACCCTTGGCCATAGATATTTTTTCCCTTGTAACACCACATGACCTTGGTTTGTGTCACGATAGAGTGAGAATGAATATAGAAGATTAAATCTACCCTCGCAATCAAACATGCAACCAAAGAATACCTACTTTTTCACAGAGAGAGATAGGGAAAGGAGAGAAGAGAAGGTGTGCATATTATACCCTTCGTCCGATGTCGATCCCTACTCTTGATTATCGAAAGCATCCTATTCTCTTCTGATACTAGCCTGCAATAAGAGACCCACATTGTGTTGCAACGCGGTAGTTAAAGGTCATAGTATCATATATCAAAGGTACACTTCAAAGCATATATCAATGAACATCAAAATATCATATTGTAGTGAAACAAGTGGACACAAGATTGGAAGGAAAATATACTCTTCTATTAATCATGGAAATAATATAGTTATTTACACTTGACATTGCTTTTGGCAGCACTTCAGAACAAGTCACCCATGTTCCTCCTGGAGTACTTCAAGGATAAAATCAATGAAAATCTCCCTCAGATAGTCTGATAAGGATAGGAATACACCTTATAACTATATAATAGAGGAAGAAACTCTAGAAAAGGAGTTTCTATGTTTAGGGGGAACTTCTCAGAGGATGAAGGGGAAGGGAAGCTTGCTCAAATTTCTCGATATAACATTGAACCATCAGACTTGTCCTCATGATTTCCCTCAAAGGTGATTTTATACTCTCCCAAAGGGGTTAGGGAGGCTGAAATCCTTTTTTTACGGTCTTTTGGATGTTGGGAAATGATCTGAACCAGAAAACCCACCCAAAAAATTAGAATTATTTTATTTTTCATTATTTTTTACGGAATCTATGGGTTCCACACTATAAAGGCGCGGATTTCCAGGAGTTTCTCAAAGGAAACTTGTGGATATGTTCAAAAGTCATGTTTTTTAGATGAATTGGATGAGGAAAGGTGGGATTTTGATTTTGCAGCCAAATGGAAGGGTAGGCCATAACACAAATGCATAGGTGTGGAATTCTATGCTATAACAATAGTTATAGAAAAGATGAAATGTAGGTAAATCTCTTCCTAATTATAGGACTGACATGAACATTGTTCTTCACATAGTATCAATGCATGAAGGTTTTGGTTTATTTGTATTCCATTTCCATGTCCTTTTTTATGGATTTTAGCACAACGATAATGCATATGGAACTTATTTTAATACCATAAATATCATTATTATAACTATTTGTTGCCTATTTTATCATTGGAAGTCATAGTTGGAATATTTACCAAAGGGAGAAGTATTGTGTTGAAAGGTGTTATGAACATTTTTTAATTAAAATGAGGCATTTGGTGATAACACAAAAATATACATGTAACATTCTTCTTCAATTTGATGTATTAATGGACTGCTATTTAAAGAACATTAATGGAGTTGTTCATTTTTATTTTTTTAATTTAATGATATTCCTTCTTAGAATTTGGATGTTCACTCATGTTGAAACTAATGCTACATCATTAATAATGAATTGATATAACATCAAACAATCATTAGTAATTGCACAAGAGTTATGTAATAAAATTGATAGATAATCGGTATCACGTCGCTCATACATCAACATGGTGTTGGTAGTATGAATGTGTCATTAGTAACACATCACCCATAATATTTTTATCATTTATCTATGTATGTCTTAAAAGAGTCATATCATTGGTATAATGTCACTTCCACATTTCTTAAGTAGTTTGTCATTGTTGAAATCACACAATAGAGTCATTGGTATAGAGTCGTTGACACATTATTCATCGATAATGGATTGGAAATGTATCTATAACTTACTAATAACTTGTTGATAACACAAATATCAGTTTTCCATAACATGTCAATGGGATTTTGGTGCTACCTCGACAACTACTATGTACCTCATCACAAAGATGTCATAATTCTAATGACCAAAAAAAAACTAAGGTTACTTAAGTTTCCACATTGTGCTCACATATATGAAATCACAATGTGGAAAATGTGAGCACAACTTAGCATATATGAAAGCCTTCTTTTGTAAATACACACTTATAGAAGAACTTATATATATATGAATACATACAAAAGAATTTATATAAGAAGGATTTCATACATGCACATATATGGAAGCCAACTTTCGTGAATGTGCATGTATGGAATCTCGCTTCTATATGTGCACACTTATAGAAGTGGGCTTCCATATACACACATATAGGGAAATATGTTTCCCTATATCTGCATTTACAATATTCATCTTCCCTATATGTGCATATAGGGAAGCATGCTTTTGTATATTCACATATAGGGAAGCTTGCTTTTGTAAATGTGCATTTACAAAAGATTGTAAAACAACTAGAAAAAAATTGTGTACATAGGTTAAGTCATGCCACTGATCATCTCTTATGTGGAAGTGACACTCCTTCAATATAAATATTTTTTCTTCATTAATATCCGACCCATGCTTGTATGTGATATGGACCATTATGTTGACTTGCTCTGAGTGATAATATTGGATTTGAATCTCATTTTGCAGTTGAAGGGTGTATTTCTCTGCAAAATCAACCACTGATAAGATAGTACCTATGGGAAGTGTATCTCTGCATATTATATATTTCTCTTCCTACCATCAATCTACATGGACATGTTGAACATAATGTCATGTATTTTTTACTAAGTCCTTCATTAAGTCACATACACTTACATGGGAAGTTGCCAATTGTATATTTTTTCTTTACTGTCCTCCATCAATATCATATGTGACATATTTAAATCTTTGCAAGGAAACCTCCTGCCACCCCAATTCCTACTCATCGCTTACATGGATGCACTTTTTCAGTAATGTCATCTGACCACAGCTGGGGAGTGTCCCATCTAAGCAATCTTTTTGATAAAATGTACAACTCTATAGTATTGTACACAAGATGTTGTGAATAAAGTCTCTAGATGATGACAATGACAATATAACTGAGAATTCCTTCAAAAGGGTGTTATGAAAAACACAATATATGTGTGTGTCTGTGTGTGTCATAATAATAACCATACTCAATGTGATATCTAAAATAACATGTGTTACAAATTGTGTTTACTCAAACATACCAAGGCTTGCATTTATGGAAATATATTTGGCCCAAATTAAGTGGGGTATGTATTATCTTCAACCTCTCATACAATTATCTCTTTGTAATGTCAAGAAAGTGTTTAATATGGGTTTCACAGTCCCTAGATCCCCTTCTCAATTTTAGTAAATTTTAGTCACCCCTTAATTATTCCAATTAGCTTCATGTCAAAACAAGGTAGCCTGCCAATGAAGGCCCATAAATATGTTGGGCCACCTATGTCGAGGCTATCTTGTCTATGAGAATAATTTCTAAGGGTTTTAACATTGCATTTCATGAGGTGTGAGTTTTGTTGTAGCAAACAATGTTTTCTTATGATCCTGCTAACAATTGATTGTGACAAGACACGTCAGGATACATTGCGGTATTTAGAATGAGATTTATTACCAATTATTTGAAAATCATCTACATGGTTTCTCATAATATGATGACTTGTTTCTAAACTTTTGACTGTTTTAATGCCTAAAATTCTCCTAACAACAATCATACTTTTTAGATTTTAAAAAATCCAAAAATAATTGACATTTAGGTGCATCGGATTTTGGTTCAAAATATCATTTAATGATTTTATAAGAAGGATAACGAATAGTATGGTTAGGTAAATTACCTTCAAGTGATTCTAGACAAATTTCATCGACCTGAATTCATTCAGGAGTTCTTCACGACACAATGCTCAATACAGGTGTTGACGACAAACCCCTATTCTATCACCCTTGACCCCCATGTTGTCGAGTTAACAATGTTACAATTATTCCCCTTTTAATCATTGGAAAATCAAATCTGGGAGGATAGTGAATACGAAATTGACTAGTTTATGGACGTTGTCACATATAGTAAGATACCGATCATTGACCTGTATTGTCTCTGGTCTGTATAATTTGAATCATCATCTTTGCTCAATTTGCAACTGGTTTGCATAGGAGTTTTAACCAGTTTGCAATCTTCCATTCCAAACCTCTTTAACATTTCTCAGATATACTTAGTTCTAGAAATAAAAACTCCTTGGTTTCTTTGATGTATCTAAATACCTAGAAAGAAGGATAGTTCTTCGAATAATGTCATTTCAAATTCATTCTGTATATCCTTTGCAAATTTCTGTCTTAACTTGTCATCAGTGCTTCCAAAAATAATATCATCAACATAAAATTCAATTAATAAAATATTATCTTGAGTTACCTTGATGTAGAGGTTATTGTCTACACTTCCTTTTATGAACCATGCCTACTGTAGATATTTATCCAGTCTAGAGTACCATGCTCTAGAAGCCTGATTTATACCATACAATGCATTATTCAATTTACACACATAATCTTTGTTCTCTAACAACTGAAATCATTGTGGTTGTTCAATGTAGACTTCTTCTTCAAGTTCCCCATTCAGAAAAGATGATTTCACATCTATAACATCCCTCTCTTGCATGCACTGACTAAACTTATTCTTTGAGGACACTTCCTTTCAAGTGATCTGGATTATTATACTATTGGTTGTTGATTATGATTGTGAGGCATTATGGATGAGATTATATGTTATTTTGTTGTATTGACTTAGATAGGTGTTATTGACTTGGATCTCCTGAGTGTGCATGATTTGGACCTCGAGGATGCAGAGGCATCGATGAAACCCTTGGACTCTGGATCGAGTCAGGGAGTGGACTAGTGGGGTTTGATTGTTGTATATATGACATATGTGCATCTGATTAGATGTTATGATTATGGATTTTATTTCTGACATGATACATTGATGATGCAGGCTGACAATAGCTTGCCGACCAGACTCACATCTGGAGTAGAGGGGTCACGCATAACTACCAAATATGTTGATGGAGAGATGTGGACAACAGCCCTGCCACAGCCTACTAGCACTCCCGATGTGGCTTGAACTGTAGGTTAATGATTACCTAGTGCAAGAAGACCCACGATGTCATGAGGGTAGACTGCGACAGTCACTCATGATGATTCTAAGGGGTGCAAAATAAGGCAAGGGCCTTATTCCTTAGAGGCCCTTAGTCTCCCACAAGATCACCTGGTAGAGTATTGACTCCAGGGGTTTTTGATGTCTACCAATTCAGTCAAGAGGCAAGTGGCACCCTTGGAGCATGTAGTGCGTCCTGAAGGGCACGTCACGCAAGGGAAATAGAATGAGGTGAGTGGCACCCTTGGAGCATCCTGTGCATCCTAAAGGGCACGTCACGTTGTTAAATAATAAGTGAGTAAACCAATATGGTATTAGAACGAATGATGTTATGAGAAAGTTTTAAAAACAATTTTTCCCTAATAAAAATGTTGCCCAGCCTCAAAAATTAAAATCTTGGTCTAAGTGATGCTTGTGGAAAACAAAAATTATTAATAATAATAATAATCTTTAAACATGTGACAAGAAGGGGTTAAGCCATTCATTTAATTTATAAAAATCAAATTACTTTGGGGGATTACAATTTTTAACATAAAAGGAAATAATTGTTTTGTTACTTATGCTAATTAAAAATCTATTAATTAAAAAAAAAGGGGAAAACGGTAATTTCCTACACTTGCTAATTTGAGTTTTAGATAAAAAGGGAAAGACGGAAATTTAAAAGAATTAGGAAACTAAGGTAAAAAGGGGGAAACATAAAGAGAAAGGGAAACATGAGGAAAAAGAAGAATGACTAACTTAGCAAGGAATCTTGCCTTTAAGAACTTTCTAAATTGAAGTCAACTAGTAAATTAGTAAGGGGGTCATTCATTAAAATGTGTAAGGGAATATGGGGACACCTAGGAGCGATTATAGGAATGATTTTAGGTGGGTGAGGGAAATAGGAGTAATTAAATAATTAATGAAATTAATTTCTAGTGCAACGAAGGGGATGGGTGACACATGTACGCGGAGTATTTTTCTGAATTAAATTATCGAACAATAAATTAAATGGGAATTTGGGAAAGAAAATTTCTTAGAAACTCTATATAAAGGAGGGAGGAGGAGGAGTATGGATCTTTTCTATTATGCATAACGTTACACTGTAGAATTTTAGACTTGACTGACTTATCTTGTGGGAGTTGGGATACCCAAATCGGTGAGGACTGGTAGCTCAGCCTTGCGAGGTGAGATGGGAGCTAGTTGTTCTCTAGTTTAGTGTGTGTGGCCTCTTTGTGGCTCGGGGGGATTGAGGGGGAGGAAGAGTACCCCTAGAATTGGCTGGGAGGTACCGATGAAGTCACAACAATCAGCAAGCGGGAGTTGCACGGAGTGCACGGGACAACGACTAGGAGCAGGAGACTTGGGCTACGGTACGCTTGATTTTATTTTGAATGGTAGATTATTATTGACCTTATGATTTAATTGATTTACTTTTAACTATGTAAAGAAGGTGTTGGACCTAGCATCTTAATTGAGAACTTAATTTTCCCTTAGCCTTAAGCTCATTGCTTGACTTGAGTCCCTTGCCTTTCGATCCCTGAATGTTGTGACTTTTCTATTGGTTTTATTGATTTTTGTGAAGAGTTTTTCTTTACTTCGTCCCCATCCATAGATCATCTGTCCATGCCTGAGCAATCAGCCAGGAGCCAGATCAACGATCATCAATTCAGTGTTAATATACCTATAGATCCTAAAGACCTGCTTTTTTGTGCGTGGATGATGATCGAAGGATAGTTTGCCCGGTTGTCTACCTATGTTGGTTGTTCCTGGTTGAGTGATTGTCCTACGCCTTGTTGCCATTGATTACCTCTGTGATTTTTATTCCCTTCCCACATCGAACTGCTTATGATCCTCTACGTTGATCCCTACGTTTTGATACCCTTCCTGGCAATTATTTAAGGTTGTGTTTTTAATGATTCTCCTGGTGATTTTACTGTGTATTTTTCTTTACTTCTGGTCTGCCATTACTCTACCTTTGGCCACTCTGGAATGCATCTTATTCTTTCATTACTCTGCATTTTATTTTATTCAATGGAATTTACTCTCGGCAATTCAACACACTTAACCACAAAATTTTTAAACTCTTCATTCTTAATATATTACTGGATAATTTACACTCTGCATTTTTTTTTTTTAATCACCTTTAATGGAAAATTCTACTCGACGGTCTTACCCATACCACTACAGTGTCAGTGCGAAAGTGATACCCCACTTACTCACCTTACCCAACAACTATTCTTGGCATTTTCAATGTGCATGGAAGCGTTTTATTTTTCTTATGTATTGGTTGAGATTTATTATCTTTAGACTCCACCTTTAACCTACTTTGGTCAATGAATAATGGTGCCCCCTACAAAGACTTGTTACATATCAATTTATCACTTGTAACTCAACAATTTCTTGTGTTAAACCTCTGCGCTTCATGACTTTTGTCGGCATTTACCACTGCAATATGACTTTACCCACGTTTTTACTACTTCAAATATATTTTATTAATCAAAAAGGATTTTAATAATCAAAAATGTTTTTAGTAGTCGAATGTTATTGAGTCTCCACCGCAAATTCCCTCTACAAATCCTTATGGTTGGATGACAATTTTTTTTCTGGTGTTTAATATCTTCATCCACAAAATCTTCTCCCTCTGCAAATCACTATATTTTGATGGATATTGTACTCTGTGTTTTATTTTAATTGATGGAGAATGGACTCAGTGTTTAAATATAAGTCGATGGTGAATTTACCTTGTTCTTTTAATGTAATTGGATGGTGAGTTTACCCTGTGGAATTAACCTTCATTTTGCATATTTAAATAGTGAACTTACCCATTTATTTGAAAACGTCTTCTGATGATATCACTCAGCGAGATCATGTCTTGACTTGTAGCGGATTTCCCTTTGTTATCTGTGTATTACATTTATCTGACGACAATAATACCCCTACGTTTTACATTTACCTGACTGCAATAATACCCCTAATTTTACTTCTACCTGACAACAATAATGCCCCTATGTTTTACATTTACCTGACTGCAATAATACCCCTGCATTTTACATTTACCTGACTGCAATAATACCCCTGTGTTTTACATTTACCTTACTGCAATAATACCCTTGCATTTTACATTTACCTGATGGCAATAATACTCCTACGTTTTTACATTTACCTAACAGTGATAATAATTGGCATTATTTTTTCTAGACAACGTTCCTCTTTTATTAATTAGCAATAGTAATCATGGTTGTTGGATATCGTTTAGTAAGAGAATCAAAATGCATTGAATGGCTCTAAATGACATTTAATTATGAACAGGCAGATAGCATTAAATCTCATTGAATAACATCGAGGTGGAAATTATTTATAAACAACATAATAGCATCAAATTTTCATTTAATAGATGGACATGACATTTAATTATAAACAACAAGATAGCATTAACATGGAATTGAATAGAATCGAATGGATTTTATTGATAACCACATAACAACATTAAATGGCACTAAAATTTGCATTGAAATGGAACTCATTTATAGACAATGAATAGCATTGAATATTGGCAAATAGAATTGAAGTGACATTAATTATAGACATTGATCTCATTAAGGTTTATCCCTTTTTAGACAACAATGTCGATTATTCTATAAGCAGCGTGGAGCACCTTTAAAATGTTAAGTAGGTCACTAATTTAATGGAAAGTTTATAATTGTTGATAAGTGTATTTGATTTGGTTAAGTACCTTTCTTAGTGTGCATTGTGATAACTCTATGACCTTAGTAGCTTGGTAACATTTCGGCCTTCACACTTAGACATCTTTCTTATCAATTAATGGATGGGTTGTTGGTGGATTTGGGTATTAACTTTAGCCTTTCCTTTTGATTGTCGTCATCCTGCGTCTTGTCAACCTGTTTCTTGGGGTGTGGGTGTAGTATTCTTGTAAGTTGTTAGGCTCCTAGTGCGTGAATTTGTCTTGAGTTGTTGGTCCAGATAGGTTATGTTGCACCAGGGTTATTTCCGCACCTATCACCTCGGGACGACATGAGTCTTGATCAGGGGATCATGGTGCACCCTATTGGATAGAGGCGAATGATATCGTGGTCAGAGTCTGTGCTTCCTGTGTGAGTGTTTTTGATCATTGTAGGTTGTTGTTAGTGATTTATTTGAAACGCCTTCATGTGTTTGGTTCACTTGTCTTAAGGTTCTATTCATTGGTCGTCAAGGTCGTTCTATCGGGAGTAGGATGTTTTCCCTTATCTTGTAGGCGTGGTCATGTTTGCGTCGAGCAGGTAGTCGTTTCTCCTTGTTTTTTTACGCATGTTTCACCCAGCTACTCTTGTGCCAGTGTGTGGAGTCATATTTTTTTGTTTCCTTTTCGACGATTATCGTGCTTGCTGTCAGGTTTGTTGTCTAGCTGTAAACGTTGTTTTCATCCTGTTTATAAAAAAAAATTCGCACTTTCTTCTTCGCTTGTAGTCGTAACAATGGGGTCGTTACGTATGGTATCAGAGCGGGGTTCAAAACATGACTTGGGAACACTATGGATTTTGTTGATATGATGTTTGATTATAATGTTGCTAATTAAGTTGAATTGTATTCATGCAGGTAATCATTGCTAGAGGACGTCGCAGAGGTAGATGATGGGGTTCTAGTGGAGGAGGCCTGACACCTACAGTAGCATCCACACCTGAGGGGTATAACCCCCATGGAGATGAACAGGTTTTCGGACAGGAGAAGATAGCGATGGGTGATGTGGTTGGGTTGATGAGGTCCTTTCAGTGCATGTTTTAGGCACTGATCTATCGTTTGGACAGAGATGAGGCCAGGGCATCGGCACCCCCTGAGGGTCCACTGCATGCTCCGGTCAGTACTGGTAGCATTCACCGCAAACTCGAGAAGGTAAAATTTGTCAAGTTCTTTGGTGCCCCAGACGGCACAGCCGTCGAGGCATGGTTGGATAATATGGCGATGTGATTTTCACTTCACGAATAAACCTCCAACATGAAGGTCCACATGGTGGCCTTTAAAATGAAGGGGAGCTCTCTTGTTTGGTGGAAGACGCTCCTGCCACAATTGAACATGACCGTCAAAGATGCATCATGGGAACTGTTCGAGGAACGGTTCCAAGAGAGGTACCTATCAGAGGATTTCATTGAGCGTCAGCTCAACGAGTTCAATGCCTTGTGATAGGGTAGTCGTACGGTGTCAGAGTACGAGGCCCCTTTTATTGAGTTGCTTCGGTATGCTCTGCATCTTAATACTAAGAAACTTAAGGTCAACAGGTTCTTATTTGTCCTTAATGTCATCATACGGGAAAAGGTTAGGATTCTAATTCCTCAGACCTTGCATGATTTTGTCCAGAAGGCCCTCATAACAGAGGAGGATATTATCAACGGGGGTCAGAGAAGGACTCCAGTGAGACCGGTAGGGCAGGTGTCATCTGATGCACTACAACATCAGACACCAGCCAGACATATGCCAGGATATCGTGGCTTCTAGAGGGGATCCACTTTCACTACACCTCAACGACCAACACCTCAGCAGTGGACTCCTTACTGAGGACCACAACATCACAAACAATGTCGACCACAGCAGCATTAGTTTAGGCTTGTTTAGCAGAACAGACAAAGATTCCAGGTCGGTGGGCCGTCATCTTCTACTTTGGATACTAGGAGTACTAGACCGAAGAAGGGATGTTGGACATGTTGGGAGCCACACTACCAGCGGGACTGTCGAGTGGAGAGGACTAGAGCATATGGATCATTCGGAACCACTACCGTGGGAGATTTGGGAAAGGCTCATCGGATTCATGCAGTGGTGAATAATCACCAGGAAGAGCACCAATTCATTGTGTTCAAGACAACAGGTACCATATCTCACCAGACCCTTAGTATTTTGATAGATCCCAGTGCTACTGAGAGTTTCATTTCTGGTGCACTGCTAAAGAGGATTAAGGTAAAGGCAGTCAAACAGGATGAGTTTATTTTTGTAGATATGGCTTCGAGAGACAAACATAAGGTTGGAGGAAAGGTTACATGTTGTACCCTTAACCTGGGAGAGTTTGTCACTAGGTCCAACCTGTACATCACAATCTTAGGATCTTATGACATCGTGATCGGTATAGACTGGTTGGAATCACATGAGGCGATACTCAATTGTAAGACGAAACAATTGATCTTGATAGATGATGAGGGACAGAGATGCGTGATTGTAACTTGGAACTAGGGATTTTCCCTGAGGTTTATCTCTTACTTGCAGTTACGGAAGAGCTTGCACAAAGGATGTAAGATTTATGCGATCCTTGCATTAAATGAAAAAGGAGTAGCGGAAGGTCTAGAACACCTAGCGGTGGTGAGAGAGTTTGCAGATGTCTTTATGGAGGATTTGTCTGGGATGTCGTCGAAGAAGGAATTGGAGTTTACCATAGACCTAAAACTGGGGACTGAACAGATAGCTATAACGCCTTATCGGATGTCAATCCCAGAGTTACAGGAGTTGAGAATGCAATTGAAAGAGTTGTTGGACCTGGGATTTATACGTCTGAGTGTGTCACTGTTGGGTGTGCCTATTATTTGTATATGCAATAAGGATGGGTCATTGAGTCTTTTCATTGACTACAGTCAATTGAACAAGGAAACGATCAAGAATCAGTATCCATTTCCAAGGATTGATGATCTGTTTGATCAGATGAAGGATGCGATGGTGTTTTCCAAGATCGATTTGTGATCAGGGTATCACCAGTTACGAATCAAGGAGGATGATCCCCTAAGGCCGCCTTTAAGATGAGGTTTGGTCATTATGAGTTTATTGTTTTATCGTTTGGACTAACAAACGCCCCAAGAGTATTTATGAGTTTTGATGAATGGGGTGTTTCGTGAGTACTTGGACAAGTTCGTCCAAGTATTCATAAACTATATTTTGATTTACTCTCCGATGAAAAAGGTGCACGACAATCACTTGTGCTTGGTACTATAGTGTCTGCGAGAGCACAAATTGTATGGTAATTTTTCCAAATGCTTGTTTTATCAATCAAAGATTCACTACTTAGGACATGTCATCTTTGGTGAAGGTATCGTCGTGGATCCAACAAAGGAATAGGCTATTATGGAATGGAATACGCCGATGAATGTCCTAGAAGTGCGTAGCTTCATCGGTTTAGCAGGATACTATCGACGGTTCATCGAAGGATTTTCAAAGATAGAAAATCCGATCACAGAATTGCAAAATAAGAACTGGACCGATACAACTGCACCGGTACTTAAGGTTCTTGACATGGACGTGGAATTCTTGGTATGCACTGATGCATCCAAGGAAGGCTTAGGCGGAGTCTTGATGCAAGACAATCGAGTGATTGCTTACATCTTGAGGAAACTGAAAAGGCATGAGGAGAACTATGCAATGCACGATTTGGAGTTGTTATCCATTGTATATGCCTTGAAGGTTTGGAGACACTACCTTGTTGGATGAAAATTTGAATTAAATATGGACCACTGTGGACTATAACACATATTTATGCAAAGTGACCCGAATGCACGACAACGACGTTGGTCATAATTTCTTAGCGAGTACAACTTCGAGATTACTTACATAAAAGGAACCGTAAACCGAGCGGCAGATGCATTGAGTCGAAGACCACACATATTTTCGGTGTTTCCTATTCAAGTGAATCTACTTGAAAAGATTCTAACTTTACAGTGCATAGATGACTAGTACAAAGAGGTCAAGGATTTTATCGGAGAAAACGCAATGATGGTATCAATATTTGAAGGATTTACGTTTGACGAAGATGGATTATTGAGGTTTAAAAATCGGATTTACATACCACCGAATGATGAGTTGAGGAGTTTGATCCTAAACAAGGCTCACAGAGCAGTATACATGGCCCACCCGGGATTCATGAAGATGAGGGCAGACCTTAAACCCTTATTATTCTGGAAGGGAATGAAGGAAGACATAGTTAACTATGTGGCCATATGTCTAGAATGTCAGCAGGTAAAGGATGAACATAGACATCCAGTATTTTGATGGATTTCATTGTTGGATTTCCACTGAAAGAAAGGAGACATGACTCAATTTTTGTGGTAGTCGACACTCTGATGAAGAGTGATCATTTTATTTTTGTGCATACAACGTATTAGGCACCTGACATAGCTAGATTTTTCATTAGTGAGATTGTAGGGATGCATGGTGTACCTAAGAGGATTATATCCGATCAAGGATCAATGTTTATTGGACGATTTTGGACTAGTTTCCAAGAGGCCTTGGGAACTCAACTTAACTTTAGTACTGCATATCACCCAGAGACTGACAGGTGTTGGGCTCTAAATATGTCCTAAAAACAACCTTAGTTTGACATTAATTTATCAACCTGAGGATTCGTCTTTTATATCAAGAATATCAGCAAAATCTATGCAGATAGATTGTAGAGGCTAAAATCGCATAGCTAAAGAAAACCTGAGCTTATCCACAATCAAGTTCCTCAAATATTCATGAAAAGATTCTGAGATTAAGATATTACTTAACGGAATTGAAATCTAATTACTAACATGCTGTGAATGAAAGGAAACTAACTAATCTACTGAATTCATTTAACTAAGAAGCAATGATTGAATCTAAGTAAAGACTTGCAGAATTGACCATTAACTATGAAATGAATTGTTGGAAAGGAAATAACAAATTACTCTAATGGAAAGAAAAAGCAATTGTAATATAGTCAAAATGGACATCAAATATAACTGAACAGAAAGGAACAACAACTGTAACTTAATCTGAAAAGAATGACAATTGTAACCTATTTGAAAGGAACAACAAATGTGAATCTAAGTAAAAGGAACAACGTGTATGAAAATGTGAGGAATTGTCAAGAAGCAAACTACAGTAATGGAAATTGGAATCAATAATCATTAACACTCAAGAGAAATTTCTATCTTCTGTATGCAAAACAGTATGAAATCATTAACACGCTTATGCATTCGCCTTAAATATTATAAAAGAGAATTGAATCATAAAATAGGAATCAAATTGATACAATTACAGCTGAAACAATAGCTCCTTTAGACTGGTCCCTTGGTCCTTAGAAGCACTGCTACTAGAAACTCAATATGTAGAAATGGTGAAAACGATCAAATCTTTTATTAACTTCATAGCCGGTACATCATTCACAAAAAATGCTAACGCAAAGTAACTTTGAGTCTGAATACTTGAACACAATTATTCCATTGTCTTTCAGGATCTATTATCCTCTATATATACAATAATCTAAATAAATCAAGCCATCCTATGGATCGGAAGATCCTCAATATTTCTTTACTATTATAAAGTTACAATATAGAAAATCAAATCATCTTTAAAACTGCTTTGTGCCAAAAGTCCTTAACCTCCAATAGCTCACGCATCTTCAAGATTTCATTTGCTATTGCGGTTTTGACAATATTGATTCAATCCTGTAACAAAATCAAACAATTCCAATCGTATTTTAGAATCTATTCAACATAACTTCAATAATATCACTAGAAGACACATTAATAATTTTCTATCCTATTTATCCCTAATTAACAGAAAAGTCAATCAAGATTGTATCATGAACTGTGCGAATAAGGAGGATATTTGTACCTTTTTCATAACCTAACAACGGGCAGACCGAACGAACAAACCAAATATTGGAATACATGTTGTGCATGTACGTGATGGACCAACAAAAGCGTTGGGAAGAATTCTTGCCACTGGTAGAATTTTCTTATAACAACAGTTACCAAAGCACCATTAAGATGGCGCCTTTCGAGTTTCTTTACGGGCGACCTTTTCAGAAGCCTTTGAGTTGGGATAGGCTTGAGGATAGGGTCTTGGTGGGACCTGAAGCAATCTAAGAAATGGAAGAAAAAATGCAAACAATAAGACAAAGGATCAAAGAAGCATAGGATCAGCAGAAGAGTTATGTCGATGTGCACCGTGTTGACCATAGTTACGAAGTTGGCGATCAAGTATTCTTGCGGGTAAAACCGCATAAGAGTTCGATCAAGTTTGGAAAGGGAGATAAACTCTATCCTAGGTCCGTGGGACCTTTTGAGATTGTGGAGAGAAAGGGGCCCATGGCCTATTGACTAGCCTTGCTTGATTCTTTGAGACGTATGCACGATGTTTTTTACGTTTCTATTTTGAGAAATTATATTAGTGATCCTACACATGTTATTGACATGAGTTCCTTGTAGGTATCGGAGGAATGGGAGGTCACAGCTGAGCCGATCCACATCTTGGATCATCGCATTTGACAACTACGACACTGAACGATAGAGCAGGTCAAGGCCCAGTTGGACAACTATAGTCTGCACTCGACGACCTAGGAGGACGCATATGATATCCATCAACAAATTCCATTTTTGTTTGATAGATAGACTTATGACATTGTGATACACATTATTTAGGAACTTATATACTGTGAAACTTCGGGACGAAGTTTAGACCAAGAGGGGGTGTTCGTAACATCCCTCTCTTGCACGCGTTGAGCGAACTTATTATTTTAGGACACTTGCTTGCAAGTGATCCAGATTATTATACTATTGGTCGTTGATTATGATTATGAGGCATTATGGATGAGATTATATGTTATTTTTCTATATTGACTTATACATATGTTATTGACTCGGTTCTCTTGAGTGTGCAAGATTTGGACCTCGAGGATGCAGAGGGATCAATGAAACCCTTTGACTCTGGATTGAGTCAAGGAATGGACTATCGGGTTTTGATTGTTGCATATATGACATATGTGCATATGATTAGATGTTATGAATATGGATTTTATTTCTGAAATGAATTGTTGATGATGCAGGTTGACGATAGCTTGCCGACCAGACTCACATATGGAGTAGAGGGGTCATGCACAAATACCAGAGACATTGTGGGAGAGGTGTGGACAACATCCCTACCACGGCCTACTATCACTCTCACCGTGGCTCGAATTGTAGGTTAACAATTAACTAGTTCGAGAAGACCCACGATGTCATGAGGGCAGACTGCGACAGTCGCTCACGATGATTTTAAGGGGTGTGAAATAAGGCAGGGGCCTTATTCCTTATAGGCCTATAGTATCCCACAATATGACTTGATGGAGTATTGACTCCAGAAGCTTTTGATGTCTACCAAGTCAGTCAAGAGGCGAGTGGAACCCTTGGAGCACGTAGTGCATCCTGAAGGGTACGTCGTGCAAGGGAAACATAATGAGGCGAGTGGCACCCCTGGAGCACCCAGTGAATCTTGAAGGGCACATCGCATTGTTAACTAATAAGTGAATAAACCTAGATGGCCTTAGAACAAATGATGTGATGACAAAGTTTCAAAAACAATTTTTCCCTAATAAAAATGTCACCCACCCTTGAAAATTAAAATATTGGTCTAAGTGATGCTTGTGGAAAAAAAAAATTAATAATAATAATAATTATCTTTAAACATGTGATGAGAAGGGGGTAAAACATTCAATTAATTTATAAAAAGCAAATTACTTTGGGAGATTACTATTTTTAACATAAAAGGAAATAATTGTTTTGTTACTTATGCTAATTAAAAATTTATTAATTAAAACAAAAAGGGGAAAAAATAATTTCCTACACCTGCTAATTTGAGTTTTAGATAAAAAGGGAAAGAGGGAAGTTTAAAATAATTAGGAAACTAAGGGAAAAAGGGGGAAACATAAAGAGAAAGGGAAACATAAGGAAAAAGCAGAATGACTAACTTGGCAAGGAATCCTACCTTCAAGAACTTTCTAAATTGAACTCAACTAGTAAATTAGTAAGGGGGTAAGTCATTAAAATGTGTAATGGAATATGGGGACACCTGTGACCTAGGAGCGATTCTAGGAATGATTTTAGGTGGGTGAGGGAAATAGGAGTAATTAATTAATTAATGAAATTAATTTCTGATGCATGAAGGGGATGGGTGACACATGTACGGGGAGGATTTTTTTGAATTAAATTATTGAAAAATAAATTAAATGGGAATTTGGGAAAGAAAATGACTTAGAAACTATTGGAAATACTAAAATAACTGAGAGAGGGGGGGTGAATCAGTTATTTATGAGCTTAAACAATATTATACCTTTTAAAAATTATTAACCTTCCTTCAAGTAATCATCAACAACATGCAGCATATGTACAGTAAAAGTAAAAAACCATCAGTCACACATAAAGTACACACAGAGACAGATTTTCACGAGGAAACCCATAAAGGGAGAAAACCTCTTCTTCTTCGAAATGATAGCCAGTCTTTTGCACTTCTATACATCATTTATAATTGAGAACCAACTCAATGTGAGGCTGTTACCTCTGTTTTACAAGTTGCAACTTGTTTGAGAGCTCCAACTCTCTGGTTTCTCTAGCACCTACTAGAAGGAAGCACCAACTCCCTGAGTATTCCAGCACCAACTGGAAGGAAGCACCAACTTCCTGAATGTTCCAGCACCAACTGGATGGAAGAACCAACTTCCTGAATGTTCTAGCACCAACTAGATGGAAGCACCAACTTCCAGTTACACATGCTCCAACCTGAATAACAGAGAACACCTGTTCTCCCTAGCACCACCCTGCCACCCTTGTTTCTCTGGCTACAACCAGATGGAAGTTACAACTTCCTGTGTTCAAGCACCCACTTGAACTTATGAGGACAACAGTTCTCCCGAGCACCTCCCAACAACCCTCAAATATCAAATAATGAATACACAGACAACTTATGAAGATAAATCAATTCTTACCAGTCTTTCTCTGTATCTGATCTTCAACAAACTGTTCTACAATTCTTCTCTTCTTCTGTTTGTTTAGCAGGTCTGCTCTGCATCAATCTTTTCTATTCATTTTTCTCTACTTCTTCTCTGTCTGTCATTCTTCTCTGTTTCTTCTCTCCATTTCATCTCACGATACACATTTTCTCAATTGCTTATTATATCTCTGTTCATTTCCTTTTTCTTACTGTTTATTCATTTTCTCTTCAGAACAACCAACACTACACAGTCTGTTTCAACTTCTTTTTATACACTCGAACAGTCGATTCAACTTCTCATCTCCTTCGGCAAGAACAATGACAATTGTCCCTGTAACTGAAACGTTAACACATTTACTATCACGAGTCCGTTTCACTTAACATATTCATAATAGATGAGTTAACTGTAAGAAAGAACGGTAACCCTCTGATCACAATCAAGGTTTATCCGCACCGTTGGATAATCTTTATTGTTCTTGCCTTTTAAATCGGGTTTCAACATTTTGGAATTTATTTGCCCAAGTGTCTCGACACTTTCACATCGCGATCTCTGAAACTCCGAAATGGACTTTATTCTTGACTCCTTCTCTTCCCATGACCAAGGGATGTGACCAAGGTTTTTTGTGGAAGGCGCTTTCACGATTTCGCATATCGTGAAATCGGAAGTCTTGATGTTCAAAATTCTTGTCAATACCAAAACTCGATCCCCAAAATTCCGTATAGAAAACAGATCAATGATCCAAATTATATTTAGATCTGACGGTTGCTATTACGTCGGGAATTCACTCATCGCGAAATCAGAATCCTTGTTGCACTTGTTTCTTTTCCTTTTGGAGTCGCGATTCGCGAAACTCCGACACGGAGTTAGATCAACGGTCCTGGTGCGATCTTGACTCGATGGTTTCGATTGAATCGCAATATCGCGTTTCACGATTTCGGCATTTCTGTTGAAGAGTGTTCTTGTCTCCTTGATATCGCGATTTACGAAACTCCAATGTGGAGTTTGATCAACGGTCCGAGTTTGATTGTGGCTCAACGGTTGTGATTGAATTGCAATATCGCATTTCACGATTTCAGAGTTCTTGTTGTCAATTGATTTTGACATTGCAAAGTCCTGATTCCCCAAACTCCGACAAGGGCTAGAATCTACAGTTCAGATTCATTCTGGATTCAACGGCTGTGATTAAATCGCGAAATCGCATTTCGCGATTTCGGAGTTCTTGATGTCAAGAGATTTTGGCAATACAAAGTCCCGATCCCCGATTCTCCGATGAAGCCTCATGTCGAGCTTCTACCGGTGGCACCCGATCTCTACCACACATCCTCTCCAAGTGGACGGTCTCGATCTCTGCTTGATTTAACGGCTATGATTAAATCGCCATATCGCATATCACGATTTCGGCATTTCTAATATTCAAATTTCTTGTCACTTCCAAATCGCGTTGCCTGATTCTCCAATACAGACTTGAATCAACGATCCAGATTCATTTTTGATGATCCAATGACTACTATTGAATCATGAAATCTTGTTGCAATGGGATCCCTGTCTGATACAGACTTTCCATCAATGACCTCCATCATTCGTTGATTCGCTGTCTGTTGCCATCAATGACAACCATTCGCTGATTCGTTGTCTTTTTCCAACACGCATTCGTTGTCTGTGCAATATTTTCCAACAATCTCCCCCTTTGGCATTGATGGAAAGACTTGCATTCAGACCCAACTCCAGACCCAACTCTCCTCTGCATTTGGCCATTCAGACTCTCCTCTGCATTCGGCCATTCAGGCTCTCCTCTGCATTCGGCCATTCAGGCTCAACTCTGTTCCCAAAATATTTCGAACTCGTCTCCTTTCTCCCCCTTTGACATCAATGTTAAAGAAGAAGCATTCTTCCACTGATCTTGTTGCAAAACAGACTCCCCCTGTCTTCTATAAGCACTTAGGAAATTCACCAGATATTCAATAAATACTCCCCCTGACCAGGTGAACAGATTAGACACAAGAAATTATGACCCCCAACTTTTGATGAAGATATTCAAAAGGGGTCATAGCTAATGGTTTAGTAAAAATATCAGCAATTTGTTCTGTAGAAGGTATATAATTCAGTTGAACAATTCTGTTTGTAAATTGTTCTCTGAGAAAATAGTACTTGATTGGAATATGCTTAGTTTTGGAATGAAGAACAAGATTCTTGGAGATACTAATAGCACTGGTGTTATCACAGTGAATTGGAATGGGATCAGTGTAATTTATCTTCAGATCTGCAAGAGTTTGTATCATCCATAAAATTTGTGTGCAACAGGTAGCAGCAGCAATGTATTCTACCTCTGTAGTGGATAATGAAATAGATCCTTGCTTCTTACTAAGCCATGCAACTAATGAGTCACCCAGAAAAAATGCTCCTCCACTGGTGCTTTTTCTCTCATCAACACAGTTTGCCCAGTCTGCATCTGAATAAGCAGTTAACTGGAAATTCTGATTTCTAGGATGCCACAGTCCATAATTCATTGTTCCCTTCAAGTATTTAAATATTCTCTTGACAGCTTCCAAATGACTTTGTTTAGGATCAGACTGAAAACGACCTACCATTCCAACAGCTTGCATTATATCAGGACGGGATGCTATGATGTACAGAAGACTGCCTATCATTGAACGATATGTCCTTTGATCAACATCAGGTGAGACATCATCTTTGCTCAGCTTGCAACCAACCACCATAGGTGTGCTGACTGTAGAGGAATCTTCCATATGAAATTTCTTCAATATC
>ML776845.1:1807600-1828983 GCA_009831015.1 Picea engelmannii
CCTTGTTGGCTAGCACAACAGGCTTTGTATATCCAGTCTCTACTACATCCCAAACATCAGCACCCAAGGCCATTAAATATGTTCTCATTCTAATCTTCCAGAAGGCAAAATTTGTTCCATCAAACAGAGGGGGCTTAGAGGCTCAGGTTCCTTCATGACTTGTCATGTTTAAGCTTGCATATCTACCTTTAAATAAAAGGAACCCGCTCTGATACCAATTGTTGGAAATACTAAAATAACTGAGAAGGGGGGGGTGAATCAGTTATTTATGAGCTTAAACAATATTATACCTTTTAAAAATTATTAACCTTCCTTCAAGTAATCATCAACAACATCCAGCATATGTACAGTTAAAGTAAAAACCATCAGTCACACATAAAGTACACATAGAGACAGATTTTCACGAGGAAGCCCATAAAGGGAGAAAATCTCTTCTTCTTCGAAATGATAGGCAGTCTTTTGCAATTCTGTACATCATTTATAATTGAGCACCAACTCAATGTGAGGCTGCTACCTCTGTTTTACAAGGTGCAAATTGTTTGAGAGCTCCAACTCTATGGTTTCTCTAGCACCTACTAGAAGGAAGCACCAACTCCCTAAGTATTCCAGCACCAACTGGATGGAAGCACCAACTTCCTGAATGTTCCAGCACCAACTGGATGGAAGCACCAACTTCATGAATGTTCCAGCACCAACTGGATGGAAGCACCAACTTCCAGTTACACAGGTTCCAACCTGAATAACAGAGAACACCTATTCTCCCTAGCACCACCCTGCCACCCTTGTTTCTCTGGCTACAACCAGATGGAAGTTACAACTTCCTGTGTTCAAGCACCCACTTGAACTTCTGAGGACAAAAGTCCTCCCGAGCACCTCCCAACCACCCTCAAATATCAAATAATGAATACACATACAACTTATGAAGATAAATCAATTCTTACCAGTCTTTCTCTGTATCTGATCTTCAACAAACTGTTCTGCAATTCTTCTCTTCTTCTGTTTGTTTAGCAGGTCTGCTCTGCATCAATCTTCTCTGTTCATTTTTCTCTGCTTCTTCTTTGTCTGCCATTCTTCTCTACTTCTGCTCTCCATTTCATCTCACAATACACATTTTCTCAATTGCTTATTATATCTCTGTTCATTTCCTTTTTCTTACTGTTTATTCATTTTCTCTTCAGAACAGCCAACACGACACAGTCTATTTCAACTTCTTTTTATACACTCGAAAAGTCGATTCAACTTCCCATCTCCTTCGGCAAGAACAATGAAAATTGTCCCTGTAACTGAAACGTTAACACATTTACCATCACGAGTCCGTTTCACTTAACATATTCGTAACAGAGGAGTTAACTGCAAGAAAGAACGATAACCCTCCGATCACAATCAAGGTTTATCCACATCGTTGGATAATCTTTATTGTTCTTTCCTTTTGTTATCACCCCATAAATTATGGGAATCAACTTATGACTTGGATATTATGGATATTATCTGTATCTAGTGATTTTGTCGACAAATGATATTTCATTCTTCAAATAATTTGCAAGAAAAAGAAAAAGAAAAGAAAAGAAAGGAAACGAGGGCCTAAAAGAATTGAAACAAAAGCCCCATGCAATAATAGTGGCTTGGTCATACATTTCAAACATGACCAAGTTCTTTTAAATTTTCAATGTTGATAAGTTAGTGAATGAATTTGACCAGACTATCTAATCCTGGTCAGATAGCCCTTAGGTAGAGTAATTTCTTAACCCAACAATTTAATCAGGGTTAATTGTCCTAGGAAATAGGATTAGCATGTAGGTTAGTTGTTTCATTTGCTTCATCCCCAATGAAAACGGATCATAAAGATGTTACACCATGTCCCAAATGCCTAAGGATAGTTTGTTCGAAACCCCATGGTGGTATCTCTTTGAAAGTTGAAGAAAAAAACCCATAAAATGCTTTATCCTAAGTTTTCCCCAAGCTCATTTTTCTTCGCTCATGGTTTATGTTACATGCACTTCCCAATGGTCCAGATCACGACACTTCGATCAATGGCTCACAGGGCATTCCGGACCCCCCTAGTGTTCTGCTTTTAACCAAGGGGGGGGGTCCGGAATCAGCGATAATATTTACGCAGATCTGGACAGGCCAGGAAAAAGCACGTGAATCCATGGCCCACATTGGATTCCGGACCCCCCCTCCTGTTATGCCTTTAACGGANGAATTCTGGACCCCCCCCCGTTCTGCCTTTAATGGAGGGGGGGGTCCGAAATGGGTATTAAGGAGTGCGCTAGGATCTACGGCCAAGAAACCAGCGCGTAGATCAATGGATCAAAATGAATTTCGGACCCCCCTTGGTGTACTGCCTTTAACCAAGGGGGGGGGGGTCCAGAAAATATATTTTCCTTTGGCGGGCCCCTGGTCATTCATGGCGTCTATCTATTGGTTCTCAAGTCACATACCTCACATGCTATCTGATAGCTCGTCACTCATGGACGTCATCCTCCACTGAGTACACTTGTCCCACTTGTCACCGAGGTCGTGTCACATCCCATAACTGTTGTCAGTCCCTGCTGTCAGGCCTTTACCTTTCCACTAATGATCAGCCCCTTATGGCGACTTTCACTTCCCATCACCGCCAATCCCGAACAACCACGTCAACCCTCCGTATGTTTTTGCCACCGTCACCTGCCATATCACCCCCAAGTGGCCCGTTGTCCATTAATAACTAGATAATATACCTGTTGTCATGCTGACAGTTTTCCCGCGTTCAACCGACCCAGTTTTAAATAAAACTACCATTTTCCCTCTTCATGCACTATTCGTCCTTCGCACAGAAAATTTTACTCTTACGCCTCCATTGATTTTCCGCCACCTTCACCTACAGTCAGCATTCCCCACTAACATCGTTTTATTGTAGGTACAATTGCTGAGATGGTGTCGAAGCCAAGACAAGCGGAAGGAGAAGAGAATCCTTTTCTTCCTCCTCCTGTAATCGCAGTCGCATTCCACAACCTACTACCCTCAGGGAAATGGGTTGGTGAAGTCTTCAAACAAAACTTTGGTGAATATCATCAAGAAAACATTGCAGGAAAACAAAAAATCATGGCACGATAAGTTGGTATTTTCTTTGTGGGAAGATAGATTGAACACCAAAAGGTCGATTGGTATGTCACCTTACCAGCTGGTCTATGGTATGGAGGCAGTTTTCCCTACTTCTCTAGGAGTCCCTGTTATGAAATTACTTCAAGATGTGCAAGCTGAGCCAAACGATTCATAGAGAAGAATCAACCAAATGATTCATTTGCAGCAGACCAGAGAAGAAGTTTTCAACAAAACCCAGGTCATCCAAGAAAACATCAAGAAGATCTTCGATAAACGAACCAAGGAGGATGATTTTGAGCTGGGAGACTTGGTGTTGAGATGGGATGCCAGGAATGAAGACAAAGGTAAACATGGAAAGTTTGATAACCTATGGACAGGGCCATATACAATCCAAGCTTTCAGAGGAAACAATGCCTTTTTGTTAAACAATGTTGATGGGTCAGATCTTCCAGGAGCACCAGTGAATGGCAGGATGCTGAAACATTACGTCCCACCGCAGTAAAAGATTTGAAGAACTCACTCTCCATTGTACATACCAATTTTAATTTTTAGTCTTTACTTGCATTTTCTGAGTGAGGAACATTGGTTAGTTGGTTGAAGCCCGAAGAGAAGGCCCTAAGCTGTTGATCACTGTTTTTCCAAAATTTTCAATAGAATAAGACCAAAGAAGACTACTAGATAGATATGTTCAGAGTGACAGGAAACTGGATTCTTGGCACTTAACAGGGCAAGTACCATCCCCAGGTGGAGCCGCTGTTATCACCCCATAAATTATGGGAATCAACTTATGACTTGTATATTATGGATATTATTTGTATCTAGTGATTTTGTCGACAAATGATATTTCATTCTTCAAATAATTTGCAAGAAAAAGAAAAAGAAAAAGAAAAAGAAAAAGAAAAGAAAAGAAAGGAAAAGAGGGCATAAAAGAATTGAAACAAAAGCCCCATGCAATAATAGTGACTTGGTCATACCTTTCAAACATGACCAAGTTCTTTTAAATTTTCAATGTTGATAGGTTAGTGAATGAATTTGACCAGACTGTCTAATCCTGGTCAGATATCCCTTAGGTAGAGTAATTTCTTAACCCAACAGTTTAATCTGGGTTAATTGTCCTAGGAGATAGGATTAGCATGTAGGTTAGTTGTTTCATTTGCTTCATCCCCAATGAAAATGGATCATAAAGATGTTACACCATGTCCCAAATGCCTAAGGATAGTTTGTTCGAAACCCCATGGTGGTATCTCTTTGAAAGTTGAAGAAAAAAACCCATAAAATGCTTTATCCTAAGTTTTCCCCAAGCTCATTTTTCTCTGCTCATGGTTTATGTTACATGCACTTCCCAATGGTCCAGATCACGTTGCTTCGATCAACGGCTCACAAGGCATTCTGGACCCCCCTAGTGTTCTGCTTTTAACCAAGGGGGGGGGTCCGGAATCAACGATAATATTTACGTAGATCTGGACGGGCCAGGAAAATGAACGTGAATCCACGACCCACATTGGATTCCGGACCCCCCCTCCTGTTCTGCCTTTAACGAAGGCGGGGGGGGTCCGAAATCAGTAATAACTTGGGCGCACATCTAGAAGGCCCAGAACATAGCGCTTAAATCTACGGTTCACATGGAATTCCAGAACCCCCCCCTCCGTTCTGCCTTTAATGGAGGGGGGGGGGTCCGGAATGGGTATTAAGTAGCGCGCTAAGATCTGTGGCCAGGAAACCAGCGCGTAGATCAATGGATCAAAATGAATTTCAGACCCCCCTTGGTGTACTGCCTTTAACCAAGGGGGGGGTCTGGAAAATATATTTTCCTTCGGCGGGCCCCTGGTCATTCGTGGTGTCTATCTATTGGTTCTCAAGTCACATCCCTCACATGCTATCTGATAGCTCGTCACTCATGGACGTCATCCTCCACTGAGTCCACTTGTCCCACTTGTCCCTGGGGTCGTGTCACATCCCATAACTGTTGTCAGTCCCTGCTGTTAGGCCTTTACCTTTCCACTCATGATCAACCCCTTATGGCAACTTTCACTTCCCATCACCGCCAATCCCAAGCAACCACGTCAACCCTCCGTATGTTTTGGCCAGCGTCACCTGCCATATCACCCCCAAGTGGCCCATTGTCCATTAATAACTGGATAATATACCCATTGTCATGCTCACCATTTTCCCGCGTTCAACCGACCCGGTTTTAAATAAAACTACCATTTTCCCTCTTCATCCACTATTCATCCTTCACACCAAAAAAATTTACTCTTACGCCTCCATTGCTTTTCCGCCACCTTCACCTACAGTCAGTATTCCCCACTAACATCATTTTATTGCAGGTACAGTTGTTGAGATGGTGTCGAAGACAAGACAAGCGGAAGGAGAAGAGAATCCTTTTCTTCCTCCTACTATCGACTTAGACAAAATTCCCTTGGTCGATAAAGATCGACTGATCGCAGATACCATTTGCGACTTCGACTTTTCAGATCTTCATTCATGGCTCTGGGAGGTGTTCTTGGATCAGAGCAACGAAATTGGACTCTGGGAGTCCAATTTTCCCCTATATATCTTTCCCCAGATTCATCATTTCCCAGAATTCACCCTCAAATGCCAAGCCCATTACGTCCCCGAACAGAAAGCCATCGTTTCTTCATCCAGAGACGTCCTCTTTTTCATCACCCCCGAAGATATTGACCAGATGATGCAAATACCCCATGTTGAATCTGCGTCCCCATTCAATTTAGAAATCCTCACTGAGTTATATCAGAAAATGACATTTCCTCAGAGAGCTCAGATTTTTGAGCTTTTTCTCCCCACTTCTACTCAACTCCCTTCCACCAACCCCCCTTATCCTTCTTCCATGTTTTCCACCAAAGGAAATCAAATCATTTCTTCCCTGTGTGCCCTGCTTGGTTACTATTCTAATCAATGGGTAGACGAGCCCATCTTGGGCTTTCTGTCCATTTTCTCAAACGATGAAAAGCCCACAACGCAGTTCGACTACAACACCTTCTTAGCCGATAATATTCACGAACAATTCATGAATTTTGGCACAGAGGGGATGTTCAGATATTATTCTATACTGGCATATATGTTCGTTTATTTTCAAGATGACAGATTCAGTTTCTCCATGCAGAAGATGGACGCAGATGGAAGGCCCCAACCAGTCACTGCATGGACTTCTCTCCTGAAGCATAACTCCACAGAGTACAGCTTCAAGGTTTTCATTGATTTGTTCTATCACCCGGTGGTAGGCATGTTGAGTGGCAGGCCTGAGCCACGAATAAATGAAGAGGTCCAGAGAATTCTACACCTCTCGGACAATGCAAAGACAGGAGACTGGTTCTTGTATCAAAATCATACTGAGATCAGAGTTTTTGGGTGCGAATTGGAACCCTACAAGCTGCCGAGATATGTACCGGTAAGAGTTTTTGCATTAGAATATATTAGGAAGATAATGAATTCAGATGATATTCACTTTGTTTCCCTGAAGAAGAAGCAGCAATTGCGGCTCAAGGGGAAGATTGGTTCTTTCATCTGCAATAATCGAGGCGCATGAGAGGAAGCAGACAGAATGTTAAAGGAGATGAAATTCTTCACAAGTTTCATCTGGTACTATGATCCATGCGGGATCATTTTGGAAATGAGAGTGAAAAATAAGAATGTCCCATATGCTCATGCGCCCAAGCCAGAGATTGAGAAATTTGCAAATCAAACGGTTTGGATGCCTGATACTTTGATGGACGTGGAACAACAAGTGGATGTGGAACAACAAGTTGAAGCGGAACAACAAGTGCCCTCGACAAATGTTCCACCTACTACCACACCCCAGGTCCCCAAGGAGAAGAGGCCCCGATAGGAGTCGTCTCCTCCTATAAAATAGGTGTCATTAGAGGAGTTCAAGATGCACACCAGGAGGCCAAGGACAGTTCCAACGTCTGGCGCGACAATAGAACAAGAAGTCCCGACTGCCACAGTAACTACCACAGGGGTCAAACCAGTCACTCTACCTTTCGGTTTGAGCCAACTTAAAGCAATCACAATAACAATACTGAGGAAATCCACAGATTCTCCCATGGATACTTCACCAAGCAAAACTGGGCCCAAGTTGGGCATTTTCGAGAAATATGAATTGATCAAGAAGACGAACCAAACCCTCACTAGCAACACTTATGCACAGTTTCGAAAGCAGTCTTCCACAGCTCAGCATAGGCTTCTTTCGACATTTGACACAGAAAAGGGTAGGATGCATATGGCTTATCTACAAGCATAGGTACCAGATCCTAAGGTGATCTCAGATTACAAAAGGGCCACTTTCGAGTTCCAGGTGAAAGAAGTGCATCCGACATATCAGATGGATCTGCATAAACAAATAGGAGAGATGGTTTTCCACACATTGGCTCATGCTTCAGCTTCTGAAACAAAGTTTCAAGTGTCTTTAAGCAACGCTCAGACCCAACTCAAGCTGGAGAAAATATCATCTTTTGCGAAAGACAACAGGATCAAGACGCTGGAGGAGTTGGTCTTCAAAATTGGTTACGACCCGAAGAACGTCAAGGCTACTAAAGAGATGATAAAAAAGAAAAATTATGACATCGCGTCCTTAAGGAAACAACTGAAACTCCCGCCCACAGATGACTCACAGGACAAGGAGATAGCAGAAAAGGAAGGTGAAAAGGATGAGATGTTGAAGTTACTCATGGAGCAGAATGATTAGCTAAAAGAGATGGAGGCTGAGATGGAGAGACTGCTAAAGGAGAAAGAGAAGATGAATCCAATGGAAGGAATTCCATTGAGTGCTATCCCAATTGTAGGTCTGAGCACAACAACAGTGACAGTCATTCCATATGCAACATCTGTGCCATTACCAGAAGGAACAACAGACCTGGCCAAGTCCATGGAGAGGATGAACCTGCAAGAGTCAGAAATCAGCAGGCTTAAGAAAGAAGTAGAGAACCTCCAAGAGCTCAAAACTTCTTTCCAGACAATCCTATCAAGAGAAAAGCAGGTGAATGAGCAAATCAGGAAGGAGTTACAGCAGCTCCAAAAACAAACAATGGCAGGAAATACTTTGGCTGAGGTCAAAGAGATTGTATGGAAAGATATCACCAAGTCCATCAATGAAATATGGCCAATGATTCAAATCATGTTTGAACAAAATGAGTTGCTCCAGAGGAGCAAGGACATTGTGGAGAAAATCAGAGTAGAGCTGGGAGACATGCCAGCACAAGCAAATGAGATCATCAGGTTTCTGAATTCCAAGACCAGGGAGGAACTTGAAGAACTAAAAATCGAGGACAGAATAGAGACTATACTTGAGGTAAAAAGGGTTTTAACCAAGAGAAGTCTAATTCTTCAGCTCGAGGAAAAAGTTCAAGTCATGGATCAGGGTGTACAGAAGTTCTTCAACAATATTGATGCTCTCCAAAAGAAAGGCCTACCTAGTCTGAAGGTCATTAATGACAAGCTAATGACACTCCCTGATTACAAGAAGAGATTAGCTGAAGTGTCCAAGGACAGTTCTAATTTTGCAGGGGTACAAGGGAGCATCACGGGCAAAGCATTCATGGATTCCCTGTAGTGGGATATTGGTATCCAACATGAGATTAGACATGTATTCCTCATTAAGCCTACATTTGCCAAATATACAGACATGGATGAAGTATATCGGAGATTACTTAAAGTCACAGTGCCAAGTCATCTTCGATGGGAAGAACTGTGCGATCTTCTAGATTAGCAGATGAGCTGTCACTGTCCTGTCACCTGTCCAGTCAGAAGAGGTTGCGAAGGCACCGCGCCAACGACCTACCCCAGAAATTTCCGCAAGCAGTTGTACTGAGTCATCAAACAGTTTTTGATTAGTTAAAGTAGTTAGACTAAAAATAGAATGAGCACGTCCTGATCAGTTATGACAGGAACGTTTGTAATATGAATTATAAATACTTCAACTCTTGAATTATTGAGGTTTGTTGATTCACACAGCCCTTTGCTATTAAACTGTACTATTTTTTGAAGAGATCTACCATTAATAAAGAAGAGGCACTTTTACAGGATTCTTGTGTATGTTCACTGGTGACGTTGATCTTCTAAGTTGAATGTTTTCTTTCTTTGTAATCATTTTGTTTTCTGTAACTAATATTTATGAATAGCGTAACGTTGCAGGATTTATCTTGGATACCCTATTTCCGATTCTGAATATTTAAATGTTTATCTTCTAATATTTTCAATTAAGAAATTCTTAACTGCTTGTTAGTTGAAGTTATTTTCCTTATCTTTTCTTCTGTCCATCATTTTAATTACTAAAGATCTAGTGAATGTATTATCTCGCCCTGTGAAAATATTCTTTAGCATTTCTGGTTGTATCTCGTATCTAATTAAACACAGACCCCATAGCCCAATGGATGTGTAGATTGTTTCAACCAATTTATAAACCCTTTACCACAAAACATACTTGTCCCTTTACCTAGCCTAATATCTAGATTAAAACAAAGCTAAATCATATAGAGAGATCCCTCTCTGAAGCTGGAAGGGCTAGATCCCAGCTTTAAAAGCGGTTGGATAAAGTTACCTCTGTGGATTCCTTCTTTGTCAACCTCCCGGAAATTTACAAAGTGCTAACACCTTTTAAATCGGGTTTCGGCATTTCGGCATTTCTTTTCCCAAGTGTCTCGACACTTTCACATCGCGATCTCTGAAACTCTGAAATGGACTTTATTCTTGACTCCTTCTCTTCCCATGACCAAGGGCTGTGACCAAGGTTTTTTGTGGAAGGCGCTTTCGCGATTTCGCATATCACGAAATCGGAAGTCTTGATGTTCAAAATTCTTGTCAATACCAAAACCCGATCCCCGAAATTCCGTATAGAAAACAGATCAACGATCCAAATTATATTTAGATCTAACGGTTTCTATTACGTCGGGAATTCACTCATCGCAAAATCAGAATCCTTGTTGCACTTGTTTCTTTTCCTTTTGGAGTCACAATTCGAGAAACTCCGACACGGAGTTAGATCAACGGTCCAGGTGCGATCTTGACTCGACGGTTGCGATTGAATCGCAATATCTCATTTCGCGATTTCGACATTTCTGTTGCAGTGTGTTCTTGTCTCCTTGATATCGCAATTTGCGAAACTCCGATGTGGAGTTTGATCAACGGTCCGAGTTTGATTGTGGCTCAATGGTTGCGATTGAATCGCAATATCGCGTTTCGCGATTTCAGAGTTCTTGTTGTCAATTGATTTTGACATTGTAAAGTCTTGATTCCCGAAACTCCGACAAGGGATAGAATCTACGGTTCAGATTCATTCTGGATTCAACGGCTGCGATTAAATCACGAAATCGCATTTCGCAATTTTGGAGTTCTTGATGTCAAGAGATTTTGGCAATACAAAGTCTCGATCCCCGATTCTCCGATGAAGCTTCCTGTCGAGCTTCTCCCGGTGGCACCCGATCTCTGCCACGTGTCCTCTCCAAGTGGACGGTCCCGATCTATGCTTGATTTAACGACTATGATTAAATTTCCATATCACATATCGCGATTTCGACATTTCTAATATTCAAAGTTCTTGTCACTTCCAAATTGCGATGCCCGATTCTCCGATACAGACTTGAATCAACGATACAGATTCATTTTTGATGATCCAATGACTACTATTGAATCATGAAAGCTTGTTGCAATGGGATCCCTGTCTGATACAGAATTTCCATCAATGACCTCCATCATTCATTGATTCGCTGTCTGTTTTCATCAATGACAACCATTCATTGATTCGTTGTCTTTTGCCAACACACATTCGTTGTCTATGCAATATTTGCCAACAGAAACTCTATATAAAGGAGGGAGGAGGAGGAGGATGGATTTGTTCTATTATGTGTAACATTACGCTGCAAAATTTTAGACTTGACTGATTTATCTTGTGGGAGTTGGGATACCCAGCTCGGTGAGGAGTGGTAGTTGGGGATTGCGAGGTGAGATGGGAGCTAGTTATTATTTGGTTTAGTGTGTGTGGCCCCTTTGTATCTCGGGGGGTTGAGGTGGAAGAAGAGTACCCCTAGCCTTGGTTGGGAGGTACCGATGAAGTCACAGTGGTTGGCAAGCGGGAGCTGCATGGAGCGCGCAGGACAACGACTCAGAGCGAGCGACTTGGGCTACAGTACGCTTGCTTTTATTATACATGGTAGATTATTATTGACCTTACACTTTCATTTATGTACTTTTAACTGTGTAAAAAAGGTGTTGGAATTATCATCTTAATTGAGAAATTAATTTTCCCTTAGCCTTAAGATCGTTGCTTGACTTGAGTCCCTTGGATTTCAATCCCTGAATGTTGTGACCGTTCTATTGGTTTTATTGATTTTTGTGAAGAGTTGTGCTTTACTTCGTCATCATCCCTAGATCATCAGTCCATTCCTAAGTAGACGGCTAGGATCCAGATCGATGGTCGTCTCTTCGGTGTTAATAGACCTATAGATCCTAAAGCCCTGCTTTTTTGTGCGTGGATGATGAGTGAAGGATAGTTTCCCCGGTTGTCTACATCTTTTGGTTGTTCTTGGTCAAGTGATTGTCTTGCGCCTTGTTGTGATTGATTACCTCTATGATTTTTATTCCATTCCCGCAACAAACTGCTTATGATCCTCTACATGGATCCCTGTGTTTTGATACCCTTCCTGGGAATTATTTAAGGCTTTGTTTTTAATGCTTCTCCTGGTGATTTTACTGTGTGTTTTTCTTTACTTCTAGTATGCCATTACTCTTCTATTTTACTCTACCTTTGGCCACTGTGGACTGCATCTTATTATTTCATTACTCTGCATTTTATTTTATTTAATGGCATTTACTCTCGACAATTCAATACACTTAACCACAAAATTTTTAAACTCTGTGTTATTAATATATTCCTGGATTGACCCACTGCAATATCACTTTACCCACATTTTTAGTACTCCCAATTTATTTTATTAATCAAAAAGGATTTTAATAATCAGAAATGGTTTTAGTAGTCAGATGTTATTGAGTCTCCACTGCAATTTCCCTCTGGAAATCCTTATGGTTGGATGATGAATTTTTTTTTCTGGTGTTTAATATCTTCATCCACGAAATATTCTCCCTCTACAAATCATTGTATTTTGATGGAGACCGTACTCTATGTTGTATTTTAATTGATGGCGAATGCACTCGGTGTTTAAATATAAGTTGATGGCGAATGTACCTTGTGTTTTTAATGTAATTGGATGGCGAGTTTATCCTATGGAATTAACCTTCGTTTTACATATTTAAATAGTGAAATTACCCATTTATTTGAACATGTTTTATGATGATATCACTCAGCGAGATCATATCTTGAATTGTAACAGATTTCCCTTTGTTGTCTACATTTTACATTTACCTCGCGACAATAATACCACTACATTTTACATTTACCTGACTGCAATAATACCCCTGCATTTTACATTTACTTGACAGCAATAATACCCCTGTGTTTTACATTTACCTGATTGCAATAATACCCCTATGTTTTACATTTACCTGACTACAAAAATTCCCCTGCGTTTTACATTTACCTGACTTAAATAATACCCATGCGTTTTACATTTACCTAACAGCGATAATACCCCTGCATTTTTACATTTACTTGACAACCATAATAATTGGCATTATTTTTTCTGGATAACATTCCTCTTTTATTAATTAGCAATAATAATCATGGTTGTTGGATATCGTTTAATAATAGCATCAAACTGCATTGAATGGATCTGAATGACATTTTATTATGAACATGCAAATAGCATTAAGTTTCATTGAATAACATCGAGGTGGCAATTATTTATAAGGAGCATAATAGCATCAAATTTGCATTTAATAGTTGGACATGACATTTAATTATAAACAACAAGATAGCATTAACATGGCATTGAATAGCGTCAAATGGATTTTATTTATAACTGCATAACAACATTAAATGGCATTAAAATTTGCATTAAAATGGCACTCATTTATAGACAACGAATAGCATCGAATATTGGCAAATAGAATTGAAGTGGCATTAATTATAGACATTGATATCATTAAGGTTTAGCCCTTATTAGACAACAATGTCTATTATTCTATAAGCAAATTGGAGCACCTTTAAAATATTAAGTAGTTTACTTATGTAATGGATAGTTTATAATTGTTGATAAGTGTATTTGATTTGGTTAAGTGCCTTTCTTAGTGTGCATTATGATAACTCTATGACCTTAGTAGCTTGGTAACAATTCGATCTTCGCAATTAGACATCTTGCTTATCCGTTAATGGATGGGTTGTTGGGAGAGTCGGGTATTAGCTTGAGCCTTTCCTTTTGATTGTCGTCATCCTGCATCTTGTCAACCTGTTGCTTAGGGTGTGGGTGTATTCTTCTTGTCAATTGTTAGGCTCTTAGTGCGTAGATATATCCTGAGTCCTTGGTCCAGATAGGTTATGTTGTGCTAGGGTTATCGTCGCACCTATCACCTTAGGATGACATGAGTCCTGATGAGGGGATCATGGAGCTCCCTATTGGATAGAGGTGAATGATATCGTGGTCATAGTCTGTGCTTCCCGTGTGAGTGTTTTTTATCATTGTAAGTTGTTGTTAGGGCTTGAGTTGTAATTCCTTCATGCATTTGTTTTGCATGCCTTGAGGTTCTAGTCATTGGTCGTAAGTCCATTGTGTTGGGAGGGGGATGTTGTCCCTTAGATTGTAGGCATGGTCATGTTTGTGTCGGGCAGGTAGTCGTTTCTCCTTGTTGTTTTACGCATGTTTCACCCAGATGCTCTTGTGCTAGTGTGTGGAGTCATAGTTGTATGTTGCATGTTCGAGGGGCATGGTGCTCGCCATCAGGTGTGTTGTGTATCTGTAATCATTGTTTTCATCCTATTTATAAAAAAAAAATGCACTTTCTGCTTCGATTGTAGTTGTAACGATGGGGTCATTGCAACGTCCATCTGATACACTTTAATATCCTTGAAGAATGCATAAGCTAAAAGCAATAAGATTGCTTCCATTATGGAAACTGGGGAAAATGTCTCTTCAAAGTCGATTCCTTCAACTTGTGCATATCCTTTACATACCCATATAACTTTGTTCCTTGTAACCTATCCATCTTCATTCAATTCATTTCTGAAAGCCCACTTTGTGCCAATCACATTCTTATTATTTGGTCTTGGAACCAATTCTCAAGTGTCATTCTTCTCTATTTGATCCAATTCTTCATCCATGGCCTTATTCCATAATTCATCGTTACTGGCCTCTTCAAAACTGCTTGGTTCAATCATAGATAAGAGTGTTAAGTGTGTTTGTTCTGGTGAACAGATTCTTCTTCTAGTCTCAACTCCTACATCTTTGTTTTCGATAATCTGATTTGAAGGATGATTCTTCTGTACTCGTTTTCTATATGTCTTTGAAGGAACTTTCTGAACTTTCTCTTCTACTTCTATTTGATCTTATTCATCTTCCCATTATACTTATTCTTCATCTTTTTCTTCTTATTCATAAAGTTGCTCCATTGATTCATTTTCTTCTTCCTTTAATTCTCATCCACCTGTTTCATCAATTGTTACATTGATTCTATCCACAACTTTGTTCAACCTCATATTGTAACACTTGTATTCTTTCATTGTACTTGAGTATCCAGCAAGTACCTCTTTGTCCACACGAGAGTCAAACTTTTTCATTCTTTCATCTTCTCTTTTGATGTAACATTTTCTTCCAAATACTATGAAGTGCTTCACATTTGTTGGTATTCCTTTCCATAGCTCATAGGGAGTTTTTTCATTGTTGTTTCTGAGCATTACTTTGTTTTGAATGTGAACTGTTGTATGCAGTCCATGTGTCCAAAATATGTCTGTCAATTTTGAATCCATTAGCATTGTCCGAGCCATTTATTGTATTCTCTCGTTCTTTCTTTCAACAACTCCATTATGTTGAGGTGTCCTAGCAACGAATAATTTTCTTTTTATTCCATGCCTGCTACAGTAGTCCATAAATTAATTTGAAGTGAAATCTCCTCCATTATAATATATCAAACATTTGATTTTTGAATCCATTTCATTTTCAACCATTTCCTTGCATACCTTGAAGTTTTCAAAATATTTTGACTTATTTCTGAGAAAGAAAACTATAGTCATTCTTGTATAATCATCAACTAATAACACAAAGTATTTCTCACCTTTTAAACCCTTTGTTGTAGTTGGTTCAACTAGATCACTATGCACAATTTCTAGTGGTCTTGTCATTGAATATTCATTTGATTTGAACCTGGCCTTCATTACCTTTCCTTCTTGACAATGCTTGCATGAAGTGTTGGTTGGTTTTGTGATCTAGGGCATTTCTCTAACTGCTTCATTTTTGTTGACTTTGACAAGGTTACCAAAGTGTATGTGACCCATTCTTTTGAGCCATAGCCAACTTTCATCTTCCTTTCCTAGACAACACTTTTCATTTCCAATTTCACTTAATACATATATGTTGCTTGAAGTTCTTACAGCTATTGCAATTAATTTTCCTGAACCTTCTTTTCTTATCTCACACTTCTATGAATTAGAAGTAATTTTATGACCTTGGTCACACATTTGACTTACACTTAGAAGATTATGTTTCATATATTCTACTCGTAGAACATTGTATTCCTTGGTATTCTTGTTTCCAATTCAGACTATTCCTTTTCTAATGATTTTAGCTAAAACATCATTTCCGAAGGAGACTAATCCATCTATTTCCTTTCTTAACGTCAAAAACCTATCATTATCACCTATCATGTGTTTTGAAAAACCATTGTCAACATACCAACCACGTTTCTTCTTCTTAGCTTGTAGAGCGAGTGTGCATTCTTCATTGTTATATTGATTCTTATTTCTTATCCATGTTCTCTTCTGAGGTTCTTGTCTGTGACTATTGTAGTTTTGTTGTGTTTCTCTAGGAGGGACTGTCATTCTATTTTTTTTTCCCATTTATCCAAAGTTGTTGAACTTGTATAATTCCACTTCAGTGCTTAATGATTCAAACTTGTTGAATCTTATTCATTGTGTTTCAACAGACCTTATTGGATAACCATTTTCTGTATGAATTTCAAAGTTCTTTATGTTCCTCCTATTAGCTTTGCAATTTACAACTTTATGTCCAAAATTATTGCATGCATAACATAAACCAAAAAGGATATTTTGATACCTGGGAGTTGAATATCTTCTGAAAGGAGATACTTTTATGAATCCTTCTTCATTTTTAGGCCTATTTGTTTCTATCGGTCATTGATTATGAAATATAAATCTTCTCGGTAGAGGAGTGTCCCTGTAATCTTCCTTGTAGGTCTTCCTATCCTTTTTTATTGTTTATGCATAACCTATTGGATATGTTTCTTGTTCTATTGTTTTGGAGCTTGATCCCTTTTCTGTCTGATTGTATCCAAGTCCAGACTTGTTGTGATGAGGCTATTTATTGTTGATAATGTCATCCAAAACTTCGAAGTTGTTCTACATATTTTTCTTTTGAAGATCCTTTCTCAATGTGAGAATCTTTGCTTCCAAATTTCAAATGACCGTGTCTCTTTATTCTAGTTGTTCTTTGAGTGCTTCTTCAATTATTTTTTATTCTTCTATTTGAACCTTCAATTTCATGATCATTTGTTATAGTTCCTTATTGTCTTATTTATTGTCTAGTTCTTTTTGTAGTTTCTTGTTTTTCTTCTTTTCTCTTCTTATAACTTCTATGGAACTCAACAATTCTTCTCGGTAGTCAACTTCCACCTCTTCATATTATTCTTTGGTGTCTTCTTTATCAGAGTATTCTACTGCCATGAATATAACTTTTTTGTCTCACTGTCACTGACTTCCTCTTCATCTGATGAGGAGATGTCTTCTTTGGTGCATAAGGTTTTCTTGAAAGATTTATTTTTGTATATTTTTCATTTATATGTTTGTTTTCTATTTGAGTAATATTCATCATTCCTCTTATTTTTCTTATGGGGACATTTGTTAGAAAAATGACCAATACCGTCACATTAAAACAAATCAATGGAATCTTACCTTTATATATGTCATTGGTTCCCTTGTTCAGTCTTCTGACAATGTTGGCCACTTCTTCTTCATCATCTTCGGATAAGTCACTATTGCTGCTATGTTCCTTTTTCTTTCCATTTTTCTTTGACCTTTTGGATGCTTTGAAAGACACTTCATTTATATCTAGATTTTCCTTTTCAGTTCTCATTTCATATGCTGTGAATATTCCATGTAGTTCGTCCATGCTTATTGATTCTAGATATTCTCTTTCTTCTAGTGGTGATAACTTAGGATCAAATCTCATAGGAAGAGATATTAGTACCTTTTGAACAATTACATAATTCTTCAATTTCTTCTCCCAATCCTATGATCTCATTCACTATTTCATCGACTCGTAAGAATTAAGCTGCAATGTTCTCATCTTCCTTCATCTTTAGTTGTTCGAATTTACCTCTGTAAGTTTGAAGTTTTGCTTCTTTGACTTTTGAATCTCCTTCATAAATATTTTGAATTTTGTCCCAAATATCTTTAGTGTATTTACAATGTACAACTTTGGTATATATCGGTTCACCAAGACCATTCAAAAGTGCATTTGTGGATTTGGAATTATTTTGACCGAGTCTCATTGATTTTTCACTTGTTGGCAGAACTGTTGGTTCTTTCTATCCATCTACTACTGATTGCCAAATTTCAAATCCCTATTCCTGTATATATGTTTTCATCCTTCTTCTCCAAAATGCATACTTCCGTCCATCAAACTGTGGTATTCTATTTTTATACATGTTATTTCTCTACATGATCTACCTTTCAGTGGTTAAAATGATTTCTGAAGGAACCTACTCTGATACCAATTGTTGGATTACTGAGAGAGGGCGGGGTGAATCGTTAATAGAGAAATTTAATCCTTTTTAACCATAAAATGAAAGTGTTATATCAATGTAGCATTATCATCCAATAGTTTCAGAGTAAATAAACAATGAACAAATGAGAAATCATACACATACACAGTACACTAGTGTTTTCATGTGGAAACCTAAAGCGAGAGAAAATCACAAAATATGTTTTCTTATATGTCTTTAAGAATTACATTCATTGGAAGCACCAACTTCCTTTCTTTTCTAGTTGCAACTAGAAGGAGGCTCCAACCCCCTAGTTTCTCATTCTACAACCTGAGGGAAGATCCAACTCCCCAATTCTTTGGCTGCAACTAAAAGGAGGCTACAACCCCCTATGTTCTCTGGCTACAACCGTAAGGTGGCTACAAACACATTTCATTTCCCCATCCAATCACCCTGACGTAGAAGTAGAATGATGGAACTGTAACATCCCACTCTTGCGCACACTGAGCAGACTTATTATTTGAGGACACTTGTGTGAAAGTGATCTAATTCATTATGAGAATGGTTGTTTTGATTACGATTATGAGACATTGTGGATTTGATGATATGTTATTTTTGTTGTATTTACATCATTAGATGCTATTGACTGGGTTCTCCTAATTGTGCAGGACTTTGGATGTCAGAGGATGTCGATGGCATCGATGGATCTCCTTGGAATCTAGATCAAGTCAGGGAGTGGACTATTATGGTTTGAATGTTTTGATCTTAAAAATGTGACATATGACTAGATATTATGTTGTTGGTGATTATAGTTGACATGATTTTTTTATGGATGTAGGTTGACGATAGCTTTCTAACCAGACTCACATTTGGAGTAAAGGGGTCACACACGAAAACAAGAGACATTGAGGGAGAGGTGTGGTAGCATCCCTACCACAACCTACTAGCACTCCCACCATGGCTCAAAATATAGGTTAACGATTACCTAGTTCAAGAGACCCACGATGTCATGAAGGCAGACTGTGGTAGTCTCTCACGATGATTGTAAAGGGTGCACCATAAGCCAGGGTCCTTATTCCTTCGAGGCCCTTAGTCTCCCACAAGGTCACATGATGGAGTATTGACTGTAGAGGTTTGACGTCTACCAAATTTATTCAAGAGTCGAGTGAAACCCTTCGATCACATAGTGCATCTTGAAGGGCACATCTCACAAATAAAACGAAAATAGGCGAGTGACACACTTGGATCACGTTATGTGTCCTGAAGGGAACATCACAATTTTAACTATGGTAAGTTAATAAGCTTAGTTCCTAGAAAAATATGCCTCCTTAGGACCTGGTCAGACTTTAAATGAATGATGGTATGAGTGAAGTTTAATAACAAAATTTTTCCTTCAGAACTGTCTCCAAGCCTAGTCAATTTAAAACCTAGGTATAAGTAGAATATGTGAACACAAAAAAAGGTTAAATGGACATGTAACAAGAAGGGTGTAAAACAAATTTGAGCATTAATAATTACAGTAAATTTTTTAATGAAGGTTTAATTATTAAAAGGGGTAAATGGTTGTTTTTGTCTAAACTTGATAATTTTGAACTTGGTTAAAAAAAGGGGAAACTTAAAGAAAAAGGGGAATGCCTAACTTAGTAGGGAATCTAAACTTTGGAACTTTCTATTTGTGAACTCAACTAGGCTTTAAGTAAGGCGTAAGTCATTTAAGAATTGTAAGGGAATAAAGGGACACCAAGGAGCGTTTTTAGGAATTCTTTTAGGTGGGTGAGAGAAATAGGTTAAATTAATTAATTAATAAATTGTTTTTCTGGTGCAAATAAGGGATCGGGTGACATGTGTACGGGGGAGGTTTATCCTAATTAAAATTATTAAAAATAATCTAATGAGGGTTGTTGGTCTCCAGTTTTGATCATGTTTTTGCCTATATTATATTCCAAAGACCTCCATTTCTATACCCAGTACCACCCCTTTTGGCCTTGTTTTGACATAATTGACATCTCCCTACCATTCAATGGGGCTACTTAAGGTATATTTACGTTTCAAGCTATTCTTATGCATTTTGATGCTTTAAATTGATATTGAAACTAATGTCACTTGGGTTAGGTACCACTTCTATTTTCGGAACAGGATTGCCAGTATCAGGTACCAACTCGTACCCGTGGAGATACCAATGAAGCTGCTCAAGATCTGTGCGTTATGGTCAGAATGGGAGACAGAGAGACTCACATGACAGATGGAGTCATCGCTCATACGATGATTGAAAGCACAATGATAGAACTGAGTCGTTAATATTTCATGGGTCACACTTCGTGACACTACGTGTCACGAAGATGTGAAGACCGTTTTTAAACTTGATTTCAAGCTATTTTCGGATCGGGGATCCGTTTGAACTTATGTATTTTTTCTTTAGACAGTTATGAAGGAGGATCTATATATAAACAGAAGATCACTCCTAAGAATGGGTTGGATTATGTTATGTTATCAAACACATTTCTGAATACAAAACTGTTGTTGCGTTATGTTATTTCACTGTCATACGATTTGAGTATTTTCTTCTGAGTTAATGGAGCGCGAAGTTTACACAATGTTTGCGTAGCATGATTGAGTAGTTCTGGTTGTTTCTTTCAGTGTTTGCACCTTTTGGATGGGCCCGCCAAACAGGTTCAAGTCGCTGCGTGACTCTGTCTTAGATTTAGTTCATTTCAGTAGTTTGGAAATTGCATACAGGATAGCTTAAAGTTTAAAGATTAACTGGTTCAGAGTCATGTTTAATTGTTCTTCAATAGAATCGTTGTCCGCATACTGATATCTTTTACGTTGATGAGTATTGAATGCATGACTGATACCTGTAGGGTTTGGAACATGAACTATGTTTGATTAGTCTCTAGTTTTCAATTCGAATATAACTTAGAATTGGAATGAACTTTGCTTTGTCAGTGTGGTATACCTAGGGAGGTAATATGGGGTACCTAGGGAGGTACCCAATGGGAATGTATTTATGTGTTATTAGTGGAAGTCATTTAATATATGGGAATGTGGTTATTGAATGTAAGGTGGACTAGGTCCACTATATTAATAAAGGCCCACTATGGTAGTTGGATGTAATAAATGTGATAAGGCTCTCTAGAAGGTTCCTAGGAGATATGGAGAGCTATATAAAGAAGTCTAGGCAATGTAATGAAACATAGTGAAGAATATTGTGATTGTACAAGCAAAGATTGCTTGAGGAGTTCTATCCTTCCATAAGGATTAATATATGGTGTTGCCCTACCCTAAGGGTTTGATGGTAATAAAGTGCTCTGATACCAATTGTTAAGAACCAATACCAGATCTGAAGATATAATCACCACAAATACTGAATACACAATAGATCCAAATAGCAATATAGAAGAAACCACACAATATTATTACCAAACCCTTGAGGTAGGGCAACACCATAAAATGGATCCTAT
>ML776845.1:1839795-1865800 GCA_009831015.1 Picea engelmannii
GGGCTACTTAAGGTATCTTTACATTTCAAGCTATTCTTATGCATTTTGATGATTTAAATTGATATTGAAACTAATGTCGCTTGGGTTAGGTACCACTTCTATTTTTGGAACAGGATTGCCAGTACCAGGTACCAACTCGTACCCGTGGAGATACCAATGAAGCCGCTCAAGATCTGTGCATTATGGTCAGAATGGGAGACAGAGAGACTCACTTGACATATGGAGTCATCGCTCATACGATGATTGAAGGCACAATGATAGAACTGAGTCGTTAATATTTCATGGGTCACACTTCGTGACACTACGTGTCACGAAGATGTGAAGATTGTTTTTAAACTTGATTTCAAGCTATTTTCGGATCGGGGATCCGTTTGAACTTATGTATTTTTTCTTTAGACTGTTATGAAGGAGGATCTATATATAAACAGAAGATCACTCCTAAGAACGGGTTGGATTATGTTATGTTATGAAACACATTTCTGAATACAAAACTGTTGTTGCATTATGTTATTTCACTGTCATACGATTTGAGTATTTTCTTCTGAGTTAATGGAGCGCGAAGTTTACACAATGTTTGCGTAGCATGATTGAGTAGTTTTGGTTGTTTCTTTCAGCGTTTGCACCTTTTGGTTGGGCCTGCCAAACAGGTTCAAGTCGTTGCGTGACTCTGTCTTAGATTTAGTTCATTTCAATAGTTTGGAAATTGCATACAGGATAGCTTAAAGTTTAAAGATTAACTGGTTCAGAGTCGTGTTTAATTGTTCTTCAATAGAATCGTTGCCCGCATACTGATATCTTTTACGTTGATGAGTATTGAATGCATGATTGATACCTGTAGGGTTTGGAACATGAACTATGTTTGATTAGTCTCTAGTTTTCAATTCGAATATAACTTAGAATTGGAATGAACTTTGCTTTGTCAGATAGTTAGTTACCCTGCTTAGTTAGGATAGTTAGATTGCAGTTAAATTAGAGGAAGCTTCTGGTACCAGTAGGGTAAGTAGGGTATTTCTCTGTTTTCCTATAGACAGATTTAGATTCATTTGTAATGTTCAAACTAAATGCATTTTGGGAAATACTCTTTTTTTCGTGTCTTGAATAGAAATGGTGATGATAGATGATTAAAAGTAGTGGTGGAATAATCTTGTGAAATCACACTTTTGAATGGAAATAGAAGCACCAGCATTTAAGCATAGGACTGTTTTCTGTTGATGACTTAAATAGGAAATGCTAAGTTTCAGGATAATCATTAGGATTCAAGTTCTCAAAGTGAGTTTGTGTTTTCTGCTAAGGATAGCATTCATATAGGGATTAGAGCCTTACCCGCACATACAGTGTAGCAGCTCAAAGTTTACCAACCCTGGTTTGACAATTTAGTGTTTCAGGTCATTTAAATCTTCAATTTAGCAGCCTGACAAGGGTTTGGGAAACTAATCACTAAGAAAACTCTATAAAAAGGATGGTGAGGGAGGAGTATGGATCACGTCTGGTTGTGTAAAATTGTGTTGCCAGAATTTTATATTAACTGAATTTTTCTTGTCGGAGTTGGGATACCTAGCTCGGGTAACAAGTGGTAGCTCGACCTTGTGAGGCGATCTGGGAGACAACATTTTTTGGTATTGTTTGTGTGTCCCCTTTTCATCTTAGGGGGCTCAAGGGGAAGAATAGTACCCCTAGCATTGGTTGGGAGGGACCAGTGAGGTCTTAGCAGTTGGCAAGTGGGAGCTGGATGGAGCACACACGTGGGAGAACAACTTCAGATCATTTGCCTGTGGTTATGGTATGCCATAATTTTCAGTTGTATTTTAGTTATAATTGGTATTAGATCTATGTTTTTTGAATTCGATAATTATATGTTATGCTGGGCGAGAAGGCATGGTGTGGATAATTGGGATTGACCTTGATGGTTGGGTTCTCCCTTCTACCTCCACGCCGTGGGATATCTTGACTTTGCAACTTGGATTTGAGTGTTTAGTTTCATTTGGGTTTTCTTTCTCTCCATGAATGAGTGGTGGTCTAGCATTTTATTGGGTTGGGCCATAAATTTGAGGACCAACATTTTCCCTTATTTTTTTTGTTTTACACTCAAAATGTATTGCGCCAAGAACCTAGCGCAACCCCTCCCTTTTACCTCAAGCACCTCTCTACGTTTTTTTTAATCCTAAATTCACCCTGCCTATAATTTTCCCAGCAAGAGAATTCCCCCCTGACTTCATTGTTTCATTGACCATAGCCTCAGAATTTCGAGTGCATCTCTGCGTTGGCAGATCTAGATGAATTTTGGTGTCGTTCTTTTACTCTGGAATAGAAAAAGGTTTTTTTTTAAATAAAAGTAAGGCCTGCACTTTTACATCCTTGTTTTTATTGCGATTTAATGTGGCTGTGTTTTTTTTTCTTTATGGAGTTTGTCTGATCACTTTGCATCCATAACGAGCACCGGATCCCAACTTTTCCTACGTTTTTTTTTAATCCTTTTAATGTGATTCTATATTGGAATCTTTTAATGTGATCTGCCAATATTCACGATTTACCAATATTTCAATCCTTTTAATGAGATTTGCCAATATTTTAATCCTTTAATGCGATCTATATTTTTTTTAAAATATTTTTCATGCAATTTATTATTTGGGACTATGAATCGTTTTTATTTTGGAGTTGGTCTGATCTGCTCGTGGACAGAATGAGCACCGGACCCAACTTTTGACTGCATTTTTAACAGTCCTTTTTTTGATGTGATTCAATGTGGCTATGTAACGTTTTATTTCTGGAGTTGGTATGATATTCTTGTGGCTAGAACGAGCACCAGACCTGACCATGCCTACATTTTTTTATTTAATCTTGATTGTACTGCGATTCTAATCGTTGGACTCTATCTTGTTTGTTCGGTAGTTACTACTTCAGGCATGGGTTTGTGTATCATTCTCAATCTGATCCTTTCTTTAATCCTTGTGGCCACACCCTTAGCGATGGATTGCGTGAAGGGGGAAATTAAATCCATGGACTATGTATTTTTATTTTTTTTGTTTGGGATTATTGCCTGGATTGTTCAGTAAGATGAGACTTGTTGTTTTCCGATGCCTTTGTTGCAGCCTCAGCTAATTGGTTATTTCCTCCACTATCCTTTTAGTTGTAATTGGGTTGATTGACCCAGCCTCCTACCAAATTCTGGTCGTAATCATAATAATGGCATTGATGTTGTGATAGAGAACGTAAGGGAGGTAGTTATTTGGCAATGATTATATGCTAGGCGACTGAATCGTTATTCCAATTTTATTTTGTTTTATAATGGATTCTTATTTCCAGGTCCATGTGAACGGTTGTTGGACACACCTACCACACTTAGAGAAGTGGTGAATGAGTATGGGGCTATTTTTCCCAAATCTTCCCTTTTGCACAAAAATTCTTAGTTAACATTCAACATTTATTCATTACCCTTTGTTGTCATTTATAACCAGTTAGATGTGAACATATATCAGCAATATATCATCAACAAGTCATCACCACGGGGAACACAAAGAACACAAGATGTATGTACAAATTTTTTTTTTTATTATGGACAACAATCTGAGGGTTTATCAGCAACAATTGAATAGAGTACAACTCTACAAGAGCACCAGATCTATTATGCAAGGCTTAGCTTACATACTCAGCACCAATTGAGATGAGACAAAAATACTCAATAGATATCAATATGTCAATAGGTACGAGACTTGTCAGTAGTGCATCCTACGTGTGCACGCGCTCTGGCTCACTACAACATGCGTATGTATGTGTCTAGTGTATACAACAGCCTGTGTATACCTTATGAGTTTTTTAGGTTTTATCCTTCAATATCAACTCAGATTGTCTACAACTATAATATCATTTTGTTATATCTCTTACTGTCCAATCTGACCACCAGCCAGTCACAACATTTCCAAGATCTCCAATATCTTTCTCATGCTCCACAATAGATCAATATGAATGTTATCAAGCATGTATAAACATCTAGTATACCATAGCAATCATGCCACAACTAAATACAAAGAGTACTGCTCACTCCATCAACCAAATCATCCAAAATGAACCATATCATAGAAGTCATACCAAGAATTCCCTAAGAATTCACAACATATCAAACAATGGTATCCATCAAGATAATAATATAACCATACCAATGTCTCAGTGATAGATCTGATCCCATAGAGTGCAGATTTGGAACCTGCCTCATAATCTATGAGCTTGGCACTAGTTCAAACACAAATCTTCATCATTCCATCCACTATACGTGCCCTGTCCTCATACAACCCGCGTATGCACGCTCCCTGGGCCATTACAACCCGCGTATACCTCAAAAACTAGGGTTTCTGAAGCTCCGAGATTTTTTTCATCAAGATCTCCAACATTGTCAAAACTTTGATGCATCCATGAGATCTTCCTCTTGCTTTCTTCCTTGGAATAGATCTTCAATCATGCTCAAGAAATCCACACCAAATATGCTCAAGAAAGAGCTCTCCATCAATACTCCAAAATATATTCTCACAAGAATCTCTCCATTTTATCTACCTTAAGGATGATTTGCAAGAGACCATAGCTATCTTATTTATACATTCATCCTCTAGGTCACTTAACCCATTTCTAGGTCACTTAACCTATTTTCCTTATTTTAGGGTTAACCACTTTCCATAAACAGAAAGTTCTCCAATACTTTATCATTTAAATAATCTTTCTTGGTTTTGTCACTTTTCTTTATTATTTAAATAATCCATCTTGACTTTGTCACTTTACTTTATCATAAAAATGATTTCTTCTTTTAGGGCACTTTGACTTCTTTGACCATTTGGGGCTTCAAGCCAACACATGGGGGTCCTTCAACTTCGTAGGGCCATAACTCTCAAACCGTGAGGAGTTATGTGACATTCCACATACCACCAGAAATGGCATGACAATAACTATCCATCTAGGATAGTTTCACCAACAAATTTATTGATATTTATCTCATTATTCCACATACAAGCATGGGTCGTCCCAACCACAAAGCGTCTTCCCATGAGGGATTTCACCATAAGGGGACCACTTTGGAATTCATCCATTTGTGCACCTTATCAATCATGATAAGACTATAATGATTCATCTATGCATCAATCCACCATTGCATTATATACATCAACTATGCATCATGTGTCAATGACAATTCATTGATCCATATTTATCATATCAATAACAACTCATTGATCCATCTTCATCCATTGGTTTCCACTTGACATCTATCAAAGACAATACATATACTTTGTTCTTCAATCATCAATCAATCCATCACTTGACATCAATCAATGACTTCAATTAATCAAACCATTGGCATCAATGACAACATGATCCAACAATGGCAAGTGGCAGTTTTATTTTGGTTATAAAAGTTCTAAAGCCATCGTACTTACCTGGTGCATGCAGAGCATAGTATGGTGTAATTGTGCATGTAAAAATAATTAATTGGCCAGTGACGGTTCCCTTGATTTTATGTTCTGCGACTTATGAGCATGGCAGTAGCGGTTTCTTTTGTTGGGTGAATTTTGATTTATTGATAGTTGTCCATCTAAATAATTCTAATCCACAATTCACTATTTAATATTTCCTTGTTTTGAGAATTGCAACTTACTAACATCTGGTAAATGTAAATATTTCTAAATCCGAGAATCCTTGGTTTAAATACGCCTAGCTTTTTAATACCCTTTAAATAATTACAAGAGATTTTATCTAAATACACATAGATTAAATAACTACACCAATATTTTAATTAATCACACAAAGATTTTTAAATGTTTAGTGGTTAGCACTGGAAGTGATTGCAATTTAGTTAAATGTTTAGTTAATTTTTAATTTAAGTTAATTTGCAGTGGTTAGCACTGGAATTGATGTTGTAAATTAGTAAATTTTTAATTTAGTGGATATCCCTTTGATTAGTTAAATGTTTTACAATAGTTTTAAATTGGTTAATTGTGATCATTGCGAATATTTCTTTTAATAGTTGATAGTTTCTACAACAGGATACTGAATTAGAACAGATTAAAATCATTAATGTTGTTATGGAAATCCTTGTATGAAAATTGGTAAATAGTAATATAATCTCTACTTTTATTCATAATGTTTAATGGGTTGTCCTAAAAGGGAAGGCAGGGAAGCATCGTTTTATTTCTAGAAGGAAGTAGGAAGGTGTGGTTATGAGTTTTTATTTTAGTTTGAGGTTGATGCATTGTACTAGAATAATTTGGACGATAAGGGTTGAGATACACCTAGATGGTAGAAACTTTTAACCCTGTATTGAATGTCGTTACCTTGCGTACTACTTAGCGAGATTGTTTACCATGATCTCTTTATGGTTTTGCTTAAGTATGACAGTGCAAGTTGGATTTCAGGCAATGTTGGATTTTATGTGTGGTCGAAGGTTTAGAATTATTCATCTTTGTGCATGGGTCCCTAGTGCGCTCGTTGCCCTTTGGAGACATGATTCTTTGATCTTGGTTCATTGCACACATTGATCAAGAAGCGCCTATGATAACCTGACTTAGGGTCATGCGCCTCCTAATGTGGATGATGTTGTTTTGTATTTATGGTTGTAATTGTTTTCGAACGTTTATTGTGATTGCCTCTCGCTTGTTGGGGAGGTTCTAGTTACTGGTCATCGAAGTGGTTGCATTGGTTGATTGATGATTGTCCTTAGCATTTAGGTTTGGTATTGCTTGTGGCGGGCGGGATGTAGACACCTCCATTTTCCTCAGAATAGTCTCCAACCTTGAGACATGAAATGGTCAAAATTGATGGGAAGCTGGGCTTGAGCGTTTCTTATGTGTCCTGGAGGTCCTAACCTTGTAGGGTAGGAAAGGAGGGTAGCTTTTTTTTTTTGTCTAATTGATTTTCGCAAGTTGCATCCAATTGCATGATGTACTAGTATCTTGGGTTGTTATGTTATCGGTTTCCTGAATTTCATGCGTTGTGCACATCGTTGAGTTGCCTTGATTGATTGTTTGTTGTTCTTACCTTCCTACTAAAAAAAAAAAAAAAAAAAATTGCACTTGTTATGCATCGCATGTTGTCATAATGATGGGGGCGTTAAATATGGTATTAGAGCTGGTGCAACCCATGACTTGGGATCACTATGAATTCCATTGATTGAATACTTGATCACAATTTTTCACTAATTAAAATTGATTTGTATTCATGCAAGTAATCATGGTTAGAGGACACCACAGAGGCAGATGACATGGTGTTAGGGGAGGAGGCGTGATGTCCCCAGTAGCATCCACGCCTGAGGGGTCTAATCCCCAGGGAGATGAATAGTTTGTGGGGTAGGAACAACTAGTTGTGGGATATGTAGTTGGCATGATGAGGTCCTTTCAAAGGATGTCTAACGCACTGATCAGTTGTTTGGATAGAAATGAGTCCAGGGCGTCAAAACCTCTTGAGGGTCCACCACGCACCCCGGTCGGTACTGGTAGTATTCACCATGAACTCAAGAAGGTCAAGTTTATCGAGTTCTATGGTTCACCAGATGACGTAGACGCCGAGGCATGGTTGGAGAATATGGTGATGTAATTTTCACTTCGCAACTATACTTCCAACATGAAGGTCTGTATGGTGAACTTTCAACTGAAGGGGAGCACTCTTCTATGGTGGAAGACACTCCTTTCGCAATTGAACATGGAAGTCAAGACGTGTGATGGGAATTGTTCGAGGAGCGGTTTCAGGAGAGGTATATGTCTGAGAAATTCATTGAACGTCACCTCAACGCATTCAACACCTTGCGACAGGGTGGTCGTACAGTGCCCGAGTACGAGGCTCGTTTCATGGAGCTCCTTCGGTATGCCTTTCACCTAAATACCAAGAAACTTAAGGTCAACAAGTTCATGTTCAAACTTAATGTCATCATTCATCCAAAGGTGAGAATTTTTATGCCTCAAACCTTGCATGATGTTGTCCAGAAGGGCCTCATAGAAAAGGAGGATCTTATCAGCGGGGGTCAAAGCAGGACTCCAGCAAGATCGGTGGGGAAAGCATCATATAGTGCACAAGATCATTAGACACCAACTATACATTCACCAGGATATCATGGCATCCAGATAGGATCCACTTTCACTACACCTCAACGACCAACTCCTCAAAAAAAGACTCCTTACAGAGGACCACAACACCAACAACAACGTCAACCGCAGCAGTAGCAGTTTAGGCCTATTCAGTAGAACAAACCAGGGTTCCAGGATGGTGGTTCCTTAACTTCTACTTCAGGTACCAGAAGTACTAAACCAAAGAAAGGGATTTGGACATGTGGAGAGCCACATTACCAGCTTGACTTCCCAGTTGAGAGGACCAGAGCATCTGGATCAACCGTACCCACTACCATGGGATATTTTGGAAAGTCCCATTGGATCATGTAGTGGTGAATAACCACCAGGTTGAGCACCAGTTGAATGTTCTCAAGACATCATGTATCATCGCTAACCAGACCCTTAGTATTTTGATAGATCCAGATGCTACAAAGTGTTTTGTTTCTGGTGCAATGTTAAAAAGAATTAAGGTAAACGCAATCGAACAAGATGAGTTTAGATTTGTATAAATGGATTCTATAGCCAAATAGAAGGTTGGAGGGAAAGTCACAAGCTGTAGCCTTAACCTGGGAGAGTTTGTCACAAGGTCCAACATGTACGTCATGATCTTATAGTCTTATGATGTCGTGATCGATATGGATTGGTTGGAATCCCATGAGGACATATTCAACTGTAAGACACAACGATTGATCTTGGTCGATGATGAGGGACAGAGACATGAGATTGTAGGTCAGAACCATGGAATTTCCTTGAGGTTCATCTCTTCCTTGCAGCTACGAAAGAGCTTGCAAAAGACATGACAACTATATGTGATCCTTGTGTTAAACGAAAAAGGCGTGGCAGAAGGACTGGAAAACCTTCTGATAGTATGAGAGTTTGCAGATGTCTTCCTAGATGAGTTACTAGGGTTGTCACTTGAGAGGGAATTGGAATTAACAATAGACCTAAAATCGAGAAATTAATTGATAGCAAGAACTCCTTATATGATGTTCACCTTAGTGTTACAGAAGTTGAAAATGAAACTGAAGGAGTTGTTGGACCTAGGACTTATACGTCCAAGTGTGTCACCGTGGGGTGAGTCTATTATTTTCATACGAAATAAGGATGGGTCGTGGAGACTCTGCTTTGACTACCGTAAATTGAACAAGGAAATGATCAAGAATCAATATATGTTTCCAAGGATTGATGATCTATTTTATCATACAAAAGGCGTGACGGTGTTTTCGAATATCAACATGAGATCGGGGTATCACAAGTTACGGATCAAGGAGGATGAAATCCCTAATACCGACTTTAAGATGAGTTTTGGACATTACGAGTTTACTATTTTACCATTTGGATTGAGAAATGCCCCTGGGGTATTTATGAGATTAATGAACGGGGTGTTCCGCGAATACTTGGGAAAGTTCATCCAAGTATTCATTGATGATATTTTGATATATTCTTAGACAATGGAGGATAATGACGAGCACTTGTGCTTGATACTACAGTTTCTACGAGAGAAAACATTGTATGGGAAACTATCTGTCAGGCTGTCATTACTTAGGGCGTGTCATCTCTGGCAAAGGTATCGTTGTGGATCTAGAAAAGGTTGAGGCTATTATGGAATGGCTTGTGCCACCGAATGTCCCAGAAGTGCATAGCTTCATGTGTTTAGTGGGATACCATTGACGTTTCGTCGAGGGTTTTTCGAATATAGAAAATCCGATTACGGAATTGCAGAAAAAGAAAAAGAATTTTGTTTGGACCGAGAAATGCACTGAATCATTTCGAAGGCTCAAGGAGTTGTTGACGTCGGCACTGATAGTAAAGGTCCCTGACATGGATGAGGATTTCCTGGTATACACTAACACATCCAAGGAAGGCTTAGGTGGAATCTTGATGTAAGACAGTTGAGTGATCGCTTACATATAAAGAAAGTTGAGAAGGCATGAAGAGAAATATGTGATGCATGATTTGGAGTTGTTAGCCATTTTGTATGCCTTGAGAGTATGAAGACACTACCTCACTAGATGAAAATTCGAACTAAAAATGGACTATTGTGGTTTACAACACATCTTTATGCAAATCGACTTGAAATCCTGACAAAGGCGTTGGTCGGAATTGCTTAGCAAGTAAAATTTCAAGATTACTTACGTAAAAGGAATAATGAACAAAGTGGTTGATGCATTGAATCGAAGACCACATGTATTTTCGGTGATGCCTTGTCAAATGAACCTACATGAAAAAATTCTAACTTTATAGTGAGACGATGACTGTATCAAAGAGGTCCAAGATTTTATCAAACAAAACACAATGATGGTACCAAAATTTTAGGGATTTACTATGGACAACGACGGATTATTGAGATTTAAAAATCAAATTTGTGTACCTCCCAACGACAAGTTGAGGAGTTTGATCCTAAACGAGGCTCATAGAGGAGTGTACATGGCTCATCCTGGAGTCACGAAGATGAGGGAAGACCTTAGACCCTTATTCTTCTGGAAAGGAATGAAGGTAGGCATAGTCAATTACGTGGAATGATGTCTAGAATGTCAGCAGGTGAAGGATGAACATAGACATCCGACAGGACTACTACATCCATGCGATATTCTGAAATTGAAATGGGAAGTCATTTCAATGGATTTAAGTTTTTTATTACCACTGACGGTAAGGAGACACGACTCGAGTTTTATAGTAGTTGACACTTTGACGAAGAGTGCACATTTTATTTCGGTCTGTACGACATATCAGGCTCCTGACATAGCTAGATTTTTCATCAATGAGATTGTGAGGTTGCATGGTGTTCCTAAGAAGATTATATTCGATCGAGGATTGATGTTTACAGGACGATTTTGTTTATAGGATGATTTTGGATGATTTTCCAAGAGGCCTTGGGAACCCAACTTAACTTTATTATCATGTATCACCCAGAGACAAATGGGAAGACCTAACGAACAAACCAAATATTGGAGGATATGTTGCATATGTATGTGATGGACCAACAGAAGAATTGGGAGGAATTCTTTCCACTGGTAGAATTTTCATATAACAACAGTTATCAAAGCACCATTAAGATGGCACCATTCGAGTTTCTTTATGGGAGACCGTGTCAGATGCATTTGAGTTGGGATCATCTTGAGGATAGGGTACCAGTGGGACCGTAAGTGATCCAAGATATGGAAAAGAAAATGAAAACAATAAGACAAAGGATCAAGGAAGCACAGGATCAATAGAAGGGTTATGTCGATGTGCATCGTGTCGACCGTAGTTATGAAGTTGGCGATCGAGTATTCTTGCGAGTGAAACTGCATAAGAGTTCAATCAAGTTTGGAAATGGCGCTAAACTCTCTCCTAGGTTACTGGGACCCTTCGATATTGTGGAAAAAAATGGGCCTATGGCCTATTGACTTGCCTTGCCTGATTCTTTGACGTGTATGCACGATGTTTTTCACATATCTGTTTTGAGACATTATGTTAGTGATCCTACACATGTTATTGACATGAGTTCCTTGCAGGTATCAAATGAGGGTGTGTTCATGGCAGAGCCAATCCACATTATGTACCTTCGCGTTCGACAACTACGACGTTAAAAAATAGATCAGGTCAAGGTCCAGTGGGAAAACTATAGTCTACACTCGACGACCTGGGAGGATGCATATGATATGCATCAGCAGTTTCCATTTTAGTTTGATAGCTAGACATATGATATTGTGATACACTTTATTTCGGCACTTACATGCTATGAAACTTCAGGATGAAGTTTAAAACAAGATGGGGTGTATCTAACATCCCGCTCTTTCATGCACTGAGAGGACTTATTCTTTGAGGACACTTGCGTGAAAGTGATCCGGTTCATTATGTGATTGGTTGTTTTGATTATGATTATGAGATATTGTGGATTTGATGATATGTTATTTTGTTGCATTTACGTCGACATGTGTTATTGACTAGTTTCTCCTGAGTGTGCAGGACTTTCGACATTAGAGGATGCCAATGGCATCGATGAATCACCTTGGACTTTGGATCGAGTCAAGGAGTGGACTATTATGGTTTGAATGTTTTGATATTATAGATGTGACATATGATTAAATATTATGTTGTTGGTGATTATAGTTGACATGATTCGTTGATGGATGTAGGCTAACAATATCTTGCCAACCTGACTCACATTTGGAGTAAAGGGGTCATGCACAACAACCAAAGACATTGAGGGAGAGGTGTGGTAGCATCCCTGCCACAACCTACTAGCACTCCCACCATGGCTCGAACTATAGGTTAAAGATTACCTAGTTCGAGAGATCCACGATTCCGTGAGGGAAGACTGTGGCAGTCGCTCACGATGATTCTAAGGGGTGTGCAATAAGGCAAGGTCCTTATTCCTTAGAGACCCTTAGTCTCCCACAAGGTCACCTGACGAAGTATTGACTCCAGGGGTTTGACGTCTACCAAATTCAGCCAAGAAGGGAGTGGTTCCCTTGGAGCATGTAGTGCATCTTGAAGGTCATGTCATGCAAATAAAATGGAAAGAGGTGAGTGGCACCCTTGGAGCACGTAGTGCGTCATGTAGGGCACGTCGCAATTTTAACTATGGTAAGTTAATAAACCTAGTGCCTAGAAAACCATGCCTCCTTAGGAGCTAGTCGGCATTTAAATGAATGATGGTATGAGTGAAGTTTAATAACAATTTTTAACCTTAAGAACTATCGCCAATCCTAGTGAATTTAAAACCTAGGTCTAAGTAGAATATGTGAACAAAACAAAAGGCTAAATGGACATGTAACAAGAAGGGGGTAAAGAAAATTCAAGCATTAATAATTAAAGTAAAATTTTTAATGAAGGTTTAATTATTAAAAGGCGTAAATGGTTGTTTTTGTCTAAACTTGCTAATTCTGAGCTTAGTTAAAAAAGGGGGAAACTTAAAGAAAAAGGGAAACCTAAAGAAAAGGGGAAACTTAAAGAAAAAGGGGAATGTCTAGCTTAGTAGGGAATCTAGCCTTTGGAACTTTCTATTTGTGAACTCAACTAGGATTTAAGAAAGGCCTAAGTCATTTAAGAATTGTAAGGGAATAAAGGGACACAGAGGAGTGTTTTTAGGAGCATTTTTAGGTGGGTGAGGGAAATAGGATTAATTAATTAATTGATTGATTGATTTTCTAGTGCAACTAAGGGATCAGGTGAAATGTGTATGGGGGAGGTTTATTGTAATTAAATTTAATAAAAAGAATGTAATGAGGGTTTGGGAAACTAATCACTAAGAAAACTCTATGAAATGGATGGAAGAGGAGGATTATGGATTATGTCTGGTTGTGTAAGGTTACGTTGTCGGAATTTTATCTTGACTAAATTTCTCTTGTGGCATTTGGGATACCTAGCTTGGGTAATGAGTGGTAGCTCAGCCTTGCGAGGTGAGCTGGGAGATAGCATTCTTTGGTATTGTGTGTGTGGGCCCTTTACAGCTTAGGGGGCTCAGGGGGAAGAATATTACCCTTAGCATTGGATGGGAGGTTCCGGTGAGGTCTCAGCGGTTGGCAAGCGGGAGATGGACAGAGCGCGCAGGGGACAATGACTTTGGATCATCCACCTATGGTTATGGTATGCCTTAATTTTCATTTGTATTTTAGTTAGAGTTGGTTTTAGATCTATGCTTTTTGAATTCAATAATTATATGTTATGGTGGGGGAGATCGCATGTTGTGGATAGTTAGGATTGACCTTGATGGTAGGGTTCTCCCTTCTACCTCTGCACCGTGGGATATCTTGACTTTGCAACTTGGATTTGAGTGTTTATCTGCATCTGGGTTTTCTTGTTCGCCATGACTGAGTGGTGGACTAGCGTTTGGTTGGGTTGCACCATAAATTTGATGCCCGACGTTTTCCCTTATTTTTGTTTTTTTTCAATCAGACTTTATTGCACCAAGAACCTAGCGCATCCCCTCCCTTTTACCTTAAGCACCTCTTTACATTTTTTTTATCCTACCTTCACCTTGTCTGTAATTCTCCCAGCAACTGAATGGCCCCCTGAATTCGTTGTTTCATTGACTATAGCCTCGAAATTTCAAGTGCATCTCTGCATTGGAAAATCTAGATGAAGTTCGGTGTTGTTCTTTTACTCTGGAATAGAAAATGGGTTTTTAAAAATAAATGTAAGGCCTTCATTTTTACATCTTTTTTTGTATTGCGATATAATGAGGCTTTGTTTAGTTTTTCTTTCTGGAGTTTTTCTGATCACTTCACGGCCAGAACGAGCACCACATTCCAACTTTGTCTGCGTCTTTTTTTAATCCTTTTAATGTGATTCTATTTTGGAATCTTTTAATGTGATCTGCCAATATTCATGATTTACCAATATTTTAATCCTTTTAATGTAATTTTCCAATATGCGATTTTCCAATATTTTAATCCTTTAATGCGGTCTGTGTTTTCTTTTGGGACTGTGAATCGTTTTTATTCTAGAGTTGGTCTAATCTTCTCGTGGTGAGAACGAGCATCAGACCTAAACTTTGCCTGTGTTTTTAAGAGTCTTTTTTTTGTTTCGATTCAATGTGGTTCTGTAACATTTTATTTCTAGAGTTTGTCTGATCTCCTTGTGGACAAAACAAGCACCGGACCTAACTTTGCCTGCATTTTTTTATTTAATATCGATTGTACTACGATTCCAATAGTTGGATTGTGTCTCATTTTTTCGGTAATTATTGATTCAAACATGGGTCTGCGTATCGTTCTCAATCTAATCATTTCTTTAATCCTTGTGGCCACACCTTTAGAGATGGATTGCTTGAATGGTGAAATTAAATCCGTTGACTGTGTATTTTATTTTTTTGTTTCGGATTATTGCCTGGATTGTTTAGCAAGATGAGACTTGTTGTTTTTCGATACCTTTGTTGCTACCTCAGCGAATCGGTTGCTTCCTCCACTGTCCTTCTACCTGTAATTGGGTCGATTGACCCAACCTCCTACCAAATTATGGAAGTAATCATATTAATGTCATTGATGTTGTGACAGAGAACGTAAGGGATATAGTTATTTGGCAGTGACTGTATGCTAGGCGAATGAATCGCTATCCCAGCTTTATTTTTTTTTATAATGGAGTCTTAAGTCTAGGGTGATGTGAACGTCAAGTGGCAATTTTATTTTGATTATAACAATTCTAAATCCATCATACTTACCTGGTGCACACAGTGCGTAGTATGGTGTAATTATGTGTGTAAAAACAATTAATTCGCCAATGGCGCTTCCCTTGATTTTATGTTCTGCAATTTCTGAGCATGGCAGTAACGGTTTATTTTGTTGGGTGAATTTCAATTTACTGACATTTGGCCATCTAAATAATTCTAATCAGCCATTCACTATTTAATATTTCCTTGTTTTGAGAAAGATTAAATAACTACACCGAGATTTTAATTAATCACACATATATATTTTTTATTGTTTAGTGGTTAGCGCTGGCAGTGATGGTAATTTAGTTAATTTGTAATTTAAGTTAATTTACAGTGGGTAGCACTAGAAATGATGTTGTAAATTAGTTCATTTGTAATTTAGTGGATATCCCTTTTATTAGTTAATTTTTTTACAATAGTTTTAAATTGGTTAATTGTGATCATTGCGAATATCACTTTTAATAGTTGATAGTTTCTACAACATGAAACTAAATTAGAACAGATTAAAATCATTAATGTCATTATGGAAATCCTTGTATGAAAACTATTAATAGTAATCTAATCTCTACTTTTCTTCATAAAGTTTAAGGGGTTGTCCTAAAAGGGAAGGGATGGAAGCATGGTTTTATTTCTAGAAGAAAGTAGGAAGGTGTGGTTAGGAGTTTTTATTTTATTTTGAGGTTGATGCATTGTGCTAGAATAATCTTGACAGTAAGGGTTGAGATACACCTAAATGGTAGAAACTTTTAACCCTGTATTGAATGTCGTTACTTTGCGCACAACTTAGCGAGATTTTTTACCATGCTCTCTTTATGGTTTCGTTAATGGTATGATAGTGCCAGTCAGATTTCGGGCAATGCTGGATTTTATGTGTGGTCGAAGGTTTAGAATTATTCATGTTTGTGCATGGGTCCCTAGTGTTCTCATCACCTTGTGGAGACATGATTACTTGAGCTTGGTTCATTGCGCACATTGATCAAGAAGTGCCTATGATAACTCAGATTAGGGTCATGTGCCTCCCAATGTGGATGATGTTGTTTTGTATTTATGGTTGTACTTGTTTTTGTAACATTTATTGTGAGTCTCTCGCTCGCTGGGAAGGTTCTAGTTACTAGTCGTCAAAGTGGTTGCGTTGGTTGACCGATCATTGTCCTTAGATTTTAGGCTTGATATTTTTTGTGTCAGGTGGGATGTAGACACCTCATTGTTCATTAGACCAGTCGCCATTCTTGAGACCTTAAATGGTCAAAATCAATGGGAACCTGTGCTTGAGTGTTGCTTATGTGTCCTGGCGGTCCTAACCTTGCAGGATAGGTCGTGCGGGTAGTCATTTTTAATTTTGTCTGATTGATTTTTCGTAAGTTGCGTCTAGCTGCATGATGTGATAGTATGTTAGTTCATTATGTTGTTAGTTTCCTGAATTGTGTCTGTTGTGTTCGTCGTCGAGTTCCATTGATTGATTGTTTGTCATTATTACCTTCCTGCTAAAAAAAATTATATATATATATATATATGCACTTGTTATGCATCGCATGTTGTCATAATTATGGGGGTCATTACAAGAACCATTGTCACACTATCACTGTAAGATATACTATTGTAAACCTGTAACAACCTATACCAAACAACCTATAATCAACCTGTACCATAAACAAGTGCATCAATCATGCACCAACCTGTACCTCAACCTGTACCATAAACCACTGCATCAACCATGTACCAAATATGTACCAATCATGCATCAGATACACATAAACTATGACTCATCAAGATGTACCAACATCATCAACTATACACCTCATGTATGTGCCAACTCATCAACTACTAGTCTCAACCATGTACCCAACATGTACCTCAACCAAAATACCTCATCAATTTCATCATCCAAATATGATTTGTAACTCTATAATAGACCTGGTGTATATGATCACATACATGCAAACCTTCCTTAACATTAACAACAAGAGACTATCATTTTCATCAAACTTTACTGTAGTCTCACATGGCTAATTTTGGATTAGTCAACAACCCTAACTTGAAATAATCATAACTATGTACCTATAATGAATAAAGATCTAAAAATAGTACACGATCTTCTTCAATGTATTTTATGCAATTCCTCCGGGTTTCACTTCTCGGAACCTCTCAGAAAAAGAGTTATAGAAAAAATGGAACACCTTGTTGAATTATGGCTTATTATAGAGAGAGAGAATTTTTAGAGCATTCCCCGCATAGAATATATGTTGTATGGATATGAAAATGGTACATATAATACTACGGACTATACTCTAACCAATACATTTGGTCTTATTAAATTTGGATCTTGTTTTAGACTAGTTTCAGGACTAGCCACAAACCCTATTTTCCATGGAGTGTAATTCCAAAAATACAACGACCCAGAAGATGAAATTTTTATCATAGATACTTGGATATGTTTCCTCAACAGCCTCCATATTTTTCGGTCTGAATCATTCTGTAAAAAAATTTATTACGAAAATGGTGAGACGACCTGTAAATAACATACCTTAGAAAGAATCATCAAAATAATTTATCCTCCCTTGAATTTCGGCCTTCTTTACTTCACCTTACCTCTGAAATTCACCTTAGATATCCTCTGGTTACCTTGATCACTTGTATATATTCAATATTCTCAAGTGTGATTAAAATGAGACACCCTTGCCTCTTATTTATACTTTTATGTAGCTTCCTCAAGGGGTTACCTTCTAACCATCTTAAACCACTTTCCTTATTTTAGGGCTAACCCACTTCTAACCACTTGTGCACTTAATAGTTTTTCCATTAACTTTGTTATTTAAACAATTTGTTTTGTTTCCACTTTGACTTATAGCACACTCATCACTTCACTTTATTATTTAAATAATTTCTTCTTTTCAACCACTTTGACTACTTTGACTTTTTAGGGCTTATAGATGACTCATGGGGGTTCTCCAACTTCACATGGCCATAAATCTCTAACCGTGAGTAGTTATGTGACATTCCACATACCACCATAAATGGCATGACATGTACTATCCATCTAGAATATTCTTACCTTCAAATATATTAAAATTCATACCATTATACATCAAACAAACTTGGGTCCATTACCCAAACCTTTTTGCTACCAGAATTCGCTACCAGACTTTCTTCAAGGGTTCACATCAATGAAAACCAACCCAAATAATCAACATGGCCATGGGGGGCTAGCCCCCAATACCAAGACTTGGGAAGGATAAAGTATTGGCCGCAAGAGCTTCCCTCTCGTGGCCAAGTCACGGTCCAACGTAGACTGTGACTTGGCCGCAGGGAGGAAGCCCCCGCGACCAAGCCTTAGGTGCACCCAAGGATTGGATGCGGGGGTATCTGGGGTGATGCCCAACATAGCCTTATACCCCGTAGCCCAAGTCTTGGTCTTGACATCGCCCTAATGACTCCATGGGTCAAATTTGGTTTTAAGTATTTTTTTACTTAGTTGTTATAGTCAATGCTTTTTTTTTAATTTATTATAATGTAAAATGCCTAATTTTTTTCAGATAGGAAAAATGGTAGGAAAGAGATTATTTGTGAATGTATCTAGATCAATACCTGCAATAATGACATCCAAAATTTCAATTGGGGCCTCCATGAATGCTAGGCAACAAATTGATAACACAACACCTGATTTGTCAAGAGAAATGAAGAATGTTAGAGAGTGGAAATATGTGGAAGGTGAAAACAAACTGGAATATTCTTGGTTTGTTAAATACAAGGAAGATAACAATGGAGAACATCTATATTTGTATTGTGTCGAGTTTGAACATGTGCAAGGAAATTATCAACCACTTGGCTTGTTACGAGATATTTGTTTTGTGTCATACACAGATATTGTTTATGCACTCGTCAAACAAGCCAAGACTTATATCAATATTAGATATTTTTTTAAATTGAGAAATTATAACAAGGATGAATATTTTACAACAATACGTGCATCCATCATTGAATACATTGAGAAAGGCAATGTAAGTTTTTTTGTTTTTATTTGTGTATCCTTTATTATTTGTAGTATGATATTATTTTTTTTATTTTAATTAACACATAAATGTTATATTTTATTTTTACAATATTTTGTTGAATTAATTTCACATATGTTAGTGGGGATTTACTCTGCAGATAAGAATATCATGGATTTCATCACTGCATTTCATATTGAAAATACACAAGAAAGAAGGAAAAATAAGAAAAAAGAAACAGAGGTTAAAGATGCAAGAGTAGACAGAGAAGAACATGAAAGAAGAAAGGAAATTCCTCATTCTAGAAATCATAAAAATGTTACATATAAAAATGAGAAAACTATAAATGAATATTTTTTTGAGATTAGTTCCAATGAGGTTATCACTCCTTCTCGCAAAAAGAATAAACAAGAGAAACGCAAAAGTGATGGCCAAGGATGATTCCATTCCTATTGATTATGAAGAAATCGTTGATTTAGTTGAAGCCCATTTAAATCATAAGAGGAAGAAAGACAAAAAAATAGATGATGAAGAATCCATTGTTAACTCTGAATATTATAATGAATGTCATAAAGGTCGCATAGAAATAATAACACCAGGTGTTGATCTAGAGGATGGTATTATGAAAACAACAAAAAATGTGATTCGAAATATATTGAGGATGACGAACTTAGTTGATGATAGCCATACATTTCAGTTGAATGTGAATAAACTTTATAAACCCACAAAAGGGAAAGAAAAATATCAAATTAGAAAACCATATTACTTGCATATTCACAATTTGAAAGCATTGATTAGGTACAATCCATATGCACATGTGGTTGACTTCCTAGTTCTTATTGACCCAATGGAACTTCCTAGGAGGGATGAATTTGATAGATCAAATTTTTTTTACTACAAATATTATGTGATTGGAGGAAATCATTTTGTAGAGGCTAGAAGAGAATTGATGGAAGAATTTCCCAATAATCATGTTTTTGAGACAGTCAAATGCATAATTTATGATGGTATAACAAATTCAAAAGAAACGTTATTTGCATGGGATCATAACATATATAATGAGTACATAATGTCCATGAATTTCATTCAAAGGGTGAGATTTATCCATAATGAGTTTTATGAAATATGTCGTGGGGAGAGATAAAATGTTTATGCCAAGTTTTGGAAGAAATGTTGTATGGAAATAAGCTTCCCAATTGATGATGAAAATGAAAAAGAAAATAATCACAAAGGAAGTGATGTATTTAGAGCTCTGTATATTTATTTTAAATTGGGATTTAGAATTAGAAAAGTATGGGATTTATATATAATATCTTCATCCTATGGGAAAATATTGGTATAAAAATCAGAGAGTTAAGAAGGCTAAACCATTAATATGTAGAACAAGTAAGATAGGTCTTGAAATCAAAAATCTGCCAGAAGATATGACTATAACACCTTGAAGAATGATACGAGTGAAGGATGAAAAACTTATCATAGCTATATTATCATGTGTGAGGTCGGGTGAATTGTCAATGGAAGAAATGTGTAATGAATTTAAAAAGTAAGTTTGTTGAGTTAGTTTTATTTATGTTAGAACAAGGAAATTATTTTTTTTCCAATTTAAGATATCAATGTTCTAAGTATTTTATTATATATATCACTATAACATTATTTATTCTCTTTATTTAGTCACAAGGTGTATATGAGAATACCATAGGAAATGGTTAATATGCTAAATGAAGAAAAATGAGATGATGCTAAACTCAACTATCGATATTCAATCTCTACAACAGTATTGAAACAATTTGGTTTTGCATTCAAAAAGGTATGTTGATTTATTACATTTATATTATTCGTTTGTAGGTTAATTTATTTCTATTTTAATATTTATAGATATATAACTATATGTTTTTTTTTATTAAATATGCCAAAGAAGAATGTAGATGGAGTACCTAAAACCTTCAAAAGTTTTATTCAAAACTCCAAGTTTGAAAGATAAAGAAGGAGACGTGTTCAAACCATTGAACTTGATGACACCCTTGATCAATACATTTGTAATGGGATCGACACTATTCAGTATAAAGTGATATTAGGTGATTGTGAACAAATTGAAAATATTGTTCCCAAAAAAGAATGCTCTCTAGTTATTTTGGATATCCCTCATGGTTATAATATGCAAAACATTGGATATGACACTGAGCCTTATACTTACCAAGCTTTCAATAAAGTGGTTATGAGATTTATGGAAGTCATAACATTGCCATTTTGGAGGTTTACAGTTTTTCATTCAAGAACAAAACAAGGATTAGTACAATCAAGCTTAAAGGGAAAATAAAAGACAAGGATGCAACTTATTTGGTAAGATATTGAAAGTGTATGTTTAGCAATTAATATTAGAAATCAATTTTATTAATTCACAAGTTAATTGAATTTGCACTTATTTATGCTATAGACACAAACCTAATATTTATATCTGTAATAGAGAACCATTTACAATCTTGCAACATGGAAAAAATATGATTCTTATAATTATATTCTTGTCAATGTAAAGGATGGAGGGAAGCCTAGTAGTTTATTGATTTACAATGTTGTGGTTAGAAAGATAATATATGAGGAAAATGATTTGAAAGGAGAGATGGTTAACTTTTATCAAAAACCACAAAAATTAATTAATTATATTATAGATACATTTTCAAATGGAGATTAGGTTTTGGATTTGCTCTCCGGTTCATGTAAGAATTATGATATAACATTTATGATATCATACTTCAATCTTGTATTATTTTTAATTTATGTCTTTTTACAATATTTAACTCCATTATTCATTTTTTATTTGGTGATAAGGTACAACATTAGCGTGTTTCTTACAGAAAGGAAGAAATTGCATAGCCATTGAAAGTGACCCAATACAATGTGGTTTTATTCAACAAACAATTAATGCTATTCCATCTCTTCTAGATGAAATGCAAGAAGTTCGCTTGAGGAAATGATATTTTAGTGAATCAAAGGTGGAAAAAATGTCAAAGGAACCTCAAGTACCATTAGTAGGATTGATTGGAAATGATCATTTTGGAGAACTTGCACATATCAAAGAGCCAATGCAAGAGAAAAATGACACAATGGAAACACAAAATGATGTTCAAGAAGATGATAATGTGTCTGTTGAGAATGATGAATTTAGGATATATTGTATTGTTGATTAGTTTTAAGATTCCCTTCAAGACGATGCTCAATTTTGCAAATCTTTCATGAGCTATAATTGTAATGTTTTGACTTTTAGATTTTAAAATAAGAACGATTATGTATCTATTTTTGTTTTATGATGAATTTTTTTATTGTTTTATTTTTACTTTTATTTGTATATGAAAAAAATATATATATATTATAAAAATTTCACTTTTTTTGTTGAATTATTAATCCAGGTGGATATTGGTGGCCATCCACCTATTCCACGGGTTCGAAAAACATTTTTCCATCTTGGTCGTTTTTCGGTAGTTTTTTGGGTTCCAAACTTTTGGGGTCGTTTTGAGGCCCTAATCAACATTTTTTGGGGATTTGGGGCCCAGGTGACTATGAAAGACACTAACCTAGGCACCGAAAATTGTTCTTCTTGGTTAGACCTTTCTAACGGTGTATCGAGCACCCCAAAAGGAAATCATGTGCAAAATTTATGCCCCCGGAAAGTTGACGTATCAACTACCCCCATCGTGGCCCGCGAACCTTTTGGATTTTCATCTTTCAAGGTTAGGGTTTTGGATTTTACTTATGTTAAAAAGGCCTTTGGAGCCTCATTGTAACTATCATCTTCTTGCAAATGTGAGTAGCCGTCAAATCTCTTCTCAGATATAAGTTGCCACCATTCTAGCGAGTCTTTCACTCTATAATTTTACAATCTTTGTACATTTTCATTGATTAATAGAAATTGTGTATTACTGTATCTCTGTGTTTATGGTTGCATCTCTGATACATTTATGTTATATTATTGTATATCTAATATATCTATGTATATTTATTTATTATATCTCCTCTCTCATTTTTTGTCAAAAAAAACTTGGATCAGTGGTATCAAAGCAGGATTATCTTGATCGTTTTTTAGTGCATGTCGCCAATGAGGTCTGAGCATACAAATTTGGGTCCCAAGCTTGTCTCTCTTGAGGAAAATTGCCCTCACATGCCCAAAAAACCCTCCATGGTGGAAGAAAAGAAAAACAAAGGAGCAAAATATTATATTAATTTGTTGCTTGAGCAAGCTCTCACGCGACAGAGGGACGAAATGATGGAGAATTTTTCCCACATCCTTCAACACCTGCCAATAACAATAGGATCGTCTTCATCAAGCGACCACTTTGGAGGCACTTCTCATTTCAAGGTACGTGTTAATTTTGATATTCCCATATTTGAAGGTTAGATAGATGTGGATGCCCTAGACAAATGGTTAAATCTGTTAGAAGGTTATTTCTATGTTCACCATTTTTATGCAAGCGAAACAATCACCTTCTAACTCCTTAAGGCTCTCCCCCATGTCAAACATTGGTGGGAAACTTACTGGGAGAAAATTTCCATAGATGAGTCTAGAATATACGGGGCCAAGCCCACTTGGTATTTTTTTGTTAAGCCCTAATATTGGCTCATTACCCCTTAATTGGGGCATATTATATTAGTAATGTTATTTTATTTATGTCAGTTTTATTCCATTAGTTGTAATTATACCTCCTAGTCTCCTATATATACCAAGGAGACATTTTCATTTGGAATCATCTTGTACTTGAACATTTATGTGGGGTAAAAGGAGGTTGCCCCCTCGAAGAGGCTTGTTATCTGGAAAAAAAAAAATTCAAAGCATTGAGTACTTATTTTGAGGTTTTTCTATGCTATATTGATATTTTGTTCTTAACATATAGTATCAGAGCTCAAGGTCTTGGGGTTTCGCTACTACATCTGAGACACCTTGGAATTTTCAATATAAATTTTTTTCTACAACATTTCACAAGGAACGGCTTGGAGGATATTTAGTAGATGGATCAAGGTACGTTGGCTTAAAATTTTAGCTCCTGAGGCCTTATACTTTTGGAGATACAACTTGTGCAAGATAGGGTTTTGGAATCATCCTGAACTGAGTCATTGCGAAATTTTCACTATAAATATTTTTCTGTAACGTTCTAGACCCTGAAATCCGAAGGATATTCACAGAAATTAGTAAGGTATATGTGGTAAAAATTTAAGCTCCTGAGTCATCTTACATTTGTATATACACCTTGTGGAAGATAGGGTATCTGACTAGTCCTATTGACTAGTCTCAAGAAGGTGTTCCAGGTAAAACAATCGTAAATTCTTCCTAGAGTATCCAAATTAAGTTAGACTAGTTTCATTAGATAGTGGACACTCTTTAGTATTTCTGGTATGAGTTTCAGAATTTTATATCAATTATTTTGTGTGGGGCATGCTATACAAGTGAGATCTCCTGAAAAGGCCAAAAATTAGTAAGTTGTGGGGAAGTTACCATAAATTCCACTTGGCACATCCAATTTTGATCAGACCTATGGCATTGTAGAGAAGAAATATCAGAAAACTACATAAAATAAAGTTTCATACCCAAAAGGGCTAAAACTTGGGAGATACAATAGAAGAAAGATTGTCTAGAAGAACCACCTCAAAATCAAGGTTCAAAATTGATACTTGGCCAACATGCCATGCAAAAAGGGAACTTCTACACCAAATAAACCTCCAGAAAACCCTACTTGGATTCTTGACGAAGGTGAATAAATGCATAGGGACATATGATTTACAAAAGATGAACTACAAGAGATGGAAGATAAGTTGGAGGCAAAGATGGATGGTTTAAAAGAGGAGATCGTGGAAGTATTGAAAACTTTTGTAACAGAGAAGACACCTGAAAGTGAAAATGCATCCCATGAAATTCATGATGAGGAAACAAGGAAGGTGAATCAAGAATCGAGAAACTCCAACTTTGGGTTGAATACCAACCATGTTCCTAAGATTGATATGAGGAAGTTTGATAGCAAGGACCCAATCACATGGATACTTTAGATGGAGAAATTCTTTGATCTACATAATGTGCCACATACACAAAAGGTACAAATTGCTTCTTTATATTTAGAACCCAATCAGTTTGTATGGTATCGATGGCTTTGTTCTCGCAAATCACTCGTCACTTGGACAATTTTCACAGAAGAAATGATAGCACACTATGAGGATACAAGGAGGAATACCTTTATTGGCCAATTGATAAATCTCAAGCAAAAGGGTTCAGTTATCGAGAACATTGAGAACTTCCAAAGATTGAATATAAAGGTAACAGATGTTCTATATGAGCACTTGATTGATGTATTCATAGGAACTTTAAAGGATAACATTCAACATGAGGTTCGCCTTTGGGAACCCAAATCATTGGAGAATGCATTTAAGGTGGCAAGAAATGTTGAAAGTAAAAATATNAACCTACAAGGTTGACACCTCAATAATTGGAGGAAAGAAAATCAAAAGGTTTATGCTTTAATTGTGACAACAAGTATAGTAAGGGACATAAGTGTGGTGAGAAGAAATTATTCTACATAGATTGTGAAGAGGAATAAGAACAAGAACAAGAACCATCTCAAAATTAAAACATAGAACCATTTTTGTCTGAAGAGTTGACTCCCAAGATATCGTGTAATGTGTTGGAAGATTGGTTGTTGTCATTGATGTCAACCCTAGTCATGGGTTTTGGACCACAAGATTGATGAAGGTATTTGGACATGAAGGAAAATGCACATGCAGATACAACACCCATGGATGGATAGTATACATCATTTTGTTTC
>ML776845.1:1871518-1883561 GCA_009831015.1 Picea engelmannii
TTTTGATGATATACTAATCTATAGAAAGTCTTGGGAGGATCATGTGCGACATGTTGACAAGGTGCTACAACTACTAAAGGAGCAACAACTATATGCAAAACCATCCAAATGTTTCTTTGGAGTGAAGGAGGTAGAGTATTTGGTTCATATTGTATCTCATGAAGGTGTCAAGGTAGACCCTAACAAGATTAAGGCCATGATGGACTGGCCGATTCCAAAAACATTGAAAAATCTTAGAGGATTTTTGGGTTTGACAAGTTACTACCGCAAGTTTGTTCGACACTATGGAAGAATATCATCACCTTTTGATCAAAATCTGGACCAGGGGATCAAAATTTGCTCAAATTTCAAAGTGCTCGGAATGTGACGAAAATGGTTCCATTGCGTCCGTCTCGTCTTCCTGATTCCGGTGGTATATTTACTTTCGCAAACGGAGTCCGTATGGAAAAGTTATCGCGATCTGTTCGCCGAGCCAAACAGGGAAAAAAAAAAATATGCTAACTGTACCTGTCCGTACAGTCCGTACAGTGACGTGGCAGGTCGTACATTCCATACGATGACGTGTAAAAAGTGACGTGGCTTGATATACATGCTGACGTGGCAATTTTTGATTGGTTGACTATGGTCGAATGTGATGTTGACACGTGGCATTTACTTGTCTAATGGAAAGGTGCCACGTGGCCCAATCATGGGCCGCCACGTGGCACCCATTTATTAGCTATTGGTCGTTTGATTGGTTTGGTAAAATTTTATGGGTCCGTGGGGTTCGACCCCCAGACCTCTTCCCACTGTACAAAGCCCTAACACTCCGCCTTTGCCAACGCGCCACATCATGTTTCTTACAATACATATGTGTTTAATATTATGTAAATTGAAACTATTTGCATTTTTGTGCGGGGTCGGGTTGGGGCTTAGCCCCAGCCCGTGGTTTCGGCGTGCACATATGAGACTAGGGGTGTTGGTATATGGCGCGCGACGTGTGTATTATATTTTAGCCCAGGTTCTATGCGCTACATATGACCACATATTTATATGCCATTCGCGCGGGGATTTTAATGTATACCCGAGGTGCTATGGTGTGCTCATATGACCATGCCATTCGCGCGGGGGGTAAATGTATAGCCATGTTTAATAATGTGCGCGGGTTAAAACCATATGTAAACGCCCGTTCACATGGATATTCCATGTGACCTGTCCGCATTTTATGGCGCACATTTTTGGGATTTGTTTTAGGTATAGCCCACGGTTCCATTACCTTAATACATATGACCCTGCCTGTTGGAAAAATGGTGCGCGTTTTGGGTTATAGTTTTGGTTTTAAACGGTTATACATGTGACCATGTATTTTATGCACGCGGGTGCTTTGTTTGGTGTTTAAATGGTTATGCAACCTCTCTACCCGCCACTTGTCAAGCCCACAGTGAATCTTTTAAACGAAGGCCTATTTTAGCGCTGGGACGTGGCCACATGGCCCCCATGCACCCAACACCTCCGTCCTGGGGGGATTTAGTTTCGCTAACGGTGCGATAGTTTGGCACCAATTTCGAAAGGCACGCGTGTGCTGAGTTTAGGCACGGAAAATGCCCAGAGGCTAGGTTCATTGACACACAGGTGCGAAATGGCGAACTAGTGACAGAGCTTGAACGAGGAAAAATGGCACGAGACCTAACTTTTGGAGTTTTTGGCCAAATGAGGTGCCAAAAAAGCCCAGCTAGGGGTTTTTGGACGTTCTGAGTCCATTGGCACTGTTTTCATAGGCATTTTAAGACTTCTTTTGCAGTTTTTTAACCATTGAAGTTTGAGGAAGCTCCAGGGAGCCTTGAAGCCCTCATTGTTTGAGGCCTTGCTCAGATGAGCACATATCTATTTTCTGAGACTGAATAGTCATTTTTGACTATTTATTATGTTCTGAACACATTGGGATAGGTTTCAGATCCATTGGAGGACTTTTACAGGTGTTTTTTCCACAGAGAAGCTCAGGGAAGCTTGGAGGCCACATGTAGAAGAGGTCATTACTGGATGAGACAAGATCCATTTGCAAAGTCCTAATAGTCCATTTTGGGGTTTTTATGTCTTCTGAACCCAATGGTACAATCTGTAAATCCATTGGAGTTGATCAGCATCTTGTAAAAGAACATTTGACAAACTAATCCCAAAGAGCCAAGTCCATTGAAGGAGGCTCAAAAAGATGTAGCCCAGAGAGGGGTGAACTCCTTTATCATCTTGTTATTGTTGTGAGTTTGTTGTGTTATTTGCTGCACTTTATACTGTTGTGTATTGGTTTATAACACCTAATTAACCTTCTAAAAGCACATTTCCTCACACATGAACATTGAAAAGAAGAAGCATGAACTTAACACATAAACCATCTTGCATATTTAAACACATGAAGCAAGGTCCTGTAAGGTTTATTTTATTGAAGTAGGGGGTGCTTGCATAGCATAACAAGTCAGCCTTCTATTTTCAGATCACCTTTAATGGCACTAACTAAGAAGGATGCATTTTCATGGACTCCGGAGGAAACTAAAGCTTTTGAACAACTTAAAGAGGTGATGTAAAAAGTTCCTGTCTTGACCACTCCAGACTTCACAAAAACCTTTATTGTGGAATGTGATGCCTTAGGAAATGGAATTGGTGTTGTCCTAATGCAAGATGGAAGGCCCCTGTATTTTGAAAGTCGACCACTCAAGGGAAAGGACTTACACAAGCCCATTTATGAGAAGGAAATGATGGCAATACTACATGCATTGAAGAAATGGCATCCTTACCTAATAGTTAGGCACTTCAAGGTCAAAACAGATCATGATATTCTTAACTACTTCTTGGAACAAAGACTATATTCAAAAGAACAAAAAAAATGGGTAACCAATATATTAGGTTATGATTTTGAAATCGTCTATAAAAAGGGGAAGCAAAATGTTGTGGTAGATGCACTCTCAAGAAAGGATGAAGATGTTGAGGCCTTTCTCTGTGTTATCTCGATCATCCAACCCGATTGGATAATAGAAGCAAGGGATGAATGGAAGAATGACAAAAAAGCGTGAACTCTCATTCCAAGGTTGCAGTAGGATTCCAGTGCATCAGATACATTTACATGGAGAAATGATTCACTATGGTACAAAAATCACTTATATTTATGTAATAACTCCCAACTTAAACAAAAGGTACTATTGGAATTGCACACCTCTCCAGTAGGAGGGCACTCGAGATTTTTGAAAACCTACCATAGAGTCAAGAAGGATTTTTTTTGGAATGGCCTTAAAACTGATGTTCAAAGGTTTGTGGCAGAATGTTTGGTTTTCCAACAAAATAAGATGGAGACAATTAAGACCCCGGGTCTTTTACAACCATTAGCCATCCCAAGTTATCACTAGGAGGAGGTTTCCATGGATTTCATCACAGGGTTACCAAAGTCTAAAGGAAAGAGTGTCATCATGGTGATTGTTGATAGACTGACCAAGTATGCACACTTTTGTGCACTCTCTCATCCCTTCAAAGCTAGTACAGTTGTCATCGCATTCATGGAGACAGTTCAAAAGCTACATGACAACCCAAAGATTATTGTAAGTGACAGAGATCCCATCTTCACTAGATATTTTTGGATAGAATTATTTTCTTGTTTGGGTACTCAATTGGCTCATAGCTCGTCCTATCATCCTCAATCTGATGGACAAACAGAGATAGTGAACAAATGTCTAGAAGGATACCTTCTTTGCTTTATCTATGATAAAACAACACAATGGTTCAAATGGTTACCCTTGGCAAAATGGTGGTATAACACTTCGTTTCATACTGCAACAAAAATGACACCATTTATGGCACTCTATGGACACCACCCTCTTTCCATCACTTCTTCTCTAAAATAAAAATATAAGGTTCAAGAAGTGGAAGATCACATCAAGCATCAAAAACAAGTTCTCCAAATCTTAAAGGACAACCTGACCATGGCATAGAATCGCATGAAGCAACAAGCGAATCAACATCGTAGTGAAAGAAGTTTTGAAGTAGGGGATTGAGTGTTTTCAAGACTATAACCATACAAACAGATGTCCCTCAAGAAAGACAAGAAGGATAATAAATTATCACCAAAGTAATATGGCCCTTATAAGGTGTTGCAAAATATTGGTACTATGGCATACAAATTGGAGTTTCCTGCATCTTCACGAGTACACCTGGTTTTCCATGTTTCATGCTTAAAGAAGTTTATAGGCGAAAATATTTCAGTTCAAACTATATTTCCAGAACTTGATGAAGAAGGAAAAATCATATTGGAACCTGAAGCCATCACTGACACAAGAATTCGCCAGCTAAGGAATAGATCCATTTCAGAGTATCTCATTAAATGGAGGAAACTATCGGTTGAAGATTTCACTTGGGAAGATGACTCTTTTAGACAGAAGCATCCAGAGTTACTCAAGCATTGCGAACAACACTTGTCCCAAGGGGCATGTTAAGCCCTAATATTGGCTTATTACCTCTTAATTGGGGCGTATTACATTAGTAATGTTATTTTATTTATGTCAGCTTTATTCCATTAGTTGTAATTATACCTCCTAGTCTCCTATATATACCTAGGAGACATTTTCATTTGGAATAATTTTGTACTTGAACATTTATGTGGGGTAAAAGGAGGTTTCCCCCTCGAAGAGGCTTATTATCTGAAATTATCTTTTTTTCAAGGTGTTGAGTACTTATTCTGAGCTTTTTCTATGCTATATTGATATTTGGTTCTTAACATTTTTTGTGGATGCAGTAAAGGAACGGTATTGTCCCGTTGGAAACTATTAGGACCAATACATGAGATGGACCACATTGTGGCAAGAGAGGTGCTAAGTAGTTCCGTAGTTCACCAATACTTTCCATACCTTGCGCACCAATATGGGTATCAAAGAGTCCGAACAACATTTGGTTATGAAATACCGTGGGGCTCTACATAGATACATCCAAAATGAAATGGATTTTCTGGACATCTCATCACTCGGTTTTGCTTATCGATATGTTGTTAAAATTGAGCAGGAGTTTAAGAACCAGAAAAAATAGGAGTCTGAGTCTGCAAATCCACAACAACCAAAGTACGAGAAAGATGGCCCTAACAAATAACTTCCTGAAAATCAGTCTAAGCCACAGGAAAAGAAGGGTCACGGGAAGATGAAGAAGGACACTGGAAAATGGTGTGATTTCTAAAAAATCCCCCAGCACAACACCGATGAATGTTTCTCAAAACAGTCATTAGTGGTCGAGATCAAAGACAAGGACCCAAACCCTAATTCATAATCTAATTCAAAAAATATTGATAGATGATAAATCATCGACACGGACCCCATTGCTATTTTCATGGCCACGACAATTCAACTGGAAGAACCAATAGATCCTGAAGAGAGGGAGCACCTTTTTCATTCACAGATGTGAGTGAAGGTGACCCCACTGCATTTTATTGTTGATAGAAAAATACATAAGAACCTCCTCTCAGTAGAGGTCATCAAACAGTTGGGATTGTCGACAAAACCACACCCGCAACCATACAACATCGGGTGGCTTCACTAGGGATGAGATATTTGTTTCAACCAACAGTGTCGGTTTTCATACGACATCCATCCATTCAAGGATGAGGCATTATGTGATGTTTCCCCACTATGTGTATGTGATTTTTTCTTGGGACAACCAGATATGTGGAAGCACCATGTTGTTTATGAGTCAACCTCATTGTGTCATTGTTACTGTGGGGGGTCATCTCTACAGAAGACCATAGGTAGTTCCAACTATTGTCCCACCTAAACAGTGTTGCAAAGTAGTATCTCATACTACAAAATTCATCTTGTTCACAATCTGTTCAAAAGGTGCATAGAAGGACATTGCAAACACTACAGCCTCGGACCAAGCACCTTCTATCCAACAGAAGTAGGTTGAAAATATTGCAGCAAAGAAAAAAAAAAATCCTCCTGCACATAGTCATATAAGGTAGCCCAAATAGTTGAATAGATTCAACCCTGCCAGCAACAGGTTCATGACAACTTTCTACAAACTGAGCAATGCGACGTCTCTAGCAAGGAAAGCAGTTCACCAACATTCATATTCAACAAATGCTTCCCTCTCTCCCCAGGGAACTTAATGAAATGGAGACCATTGCTTCCTTGGGAGGGATGATTGATCTAGGTGGATATCGATGGCCACCCACCTATTCCATGGGCTCAAAAAATAGTTTTCCATCTTGGCAGTTTTTCGATAGTTTTTTGGGTTCCAAACTTCTGGGGTCATTTTGAGGCACTAAATGATGTTTTTTGGGGATTTGGGGCCGAAGTAATCACTAAAGGCACCCACCCAGACCAGTCTAAAATATTTCTTCCTATTCATACCTTTCCAATGGTGTATCAAGTGCCCCAAACAGAGATCGTATGCAAAAGTTACGCCCCGGGGAAGTTGATGTATCAACTACCCCCATCGGGGCCCACAAACCTTTTGGATTTTCATCTTCTGGGGTTAGGGTTTTGGATTTTACTTATGTTAAAAAGGCCTTTGGAGCCTCATTGTAACAATCATCTTCTTGCGAAAGTGAGTATCCATCACATCACTTCTCAGAGATAAGTTTCCACCATTCTAGCGAGTCTTTCACTCTGTAATTTTACAGTCTTTGTACATTTTCCCTCATTAGTAGAAATTGTTTATTACTATATCTTTGTGTTTATGGTTTCATATTTGACACATTTCTATTATATTATTGGATATTTAATATATCTCTGTATATTTATTTATTATATCTTCATTCTCATTTCGTGCCGAAAATAATCTGGATCAATTATGTCCAATGCTTTATTTGACATGTTATTTTAAACAAATAGGTACCAAAATGTATAGGTGTTTTATTATATATGGCTGTAAAATGTATGTTGTTTTGCTAAATATTCAAAAACGGTCTCATTTAACTACAATTATTTTCTATGTATTGAAGTAAAGGTAAACAATGTGTTAAAAATGATGTTTTCTATTATATCTTAAAAGGAGATAGAATTATATAAAAAAATCTTAATTTCAAAAAAGTAAACGGTCAAAAATATTTTTTAGATTGAAAGAACCTTGGAAAAATGACTAAAAACACCGTTGAAAAAAAAATCAGAAAAAATTGAAAATAGATGAAAAAATAAGCATTAAAAAAAATAATGTGGAAACATTATGAATCAGAAAATTTAAAATGTCAAAAAACCACATAAAAGGGGAGGGGGGGGTTCTACCAGTAACAACACTTTTAAAAATGGATCAAAAAATGTGAGTCCCCCCAAAATAAAAACTTTGTAGAATTCTTGTTAAGTTGGTAACTATGTTTTTCCCCCACTATGGGATGAGTTTTTATGAGATAAGATCGTGCTTGTGCAAGAGGGAAATATGGAATGCACTATATTTCCCCCACGGTGGGATGATGTTGTCTAAGACAACCTCATTCTTGTGCAAGAGGGAAATGTAGCACACACTAGATTTCCCCCATGGTGGGTTGATGTTGTCTAATATGAACTCATGCTTGTGCAAGAGGGAAAGATAACATGCAATATCTTTCCCCAATGGTGTGATGATGTTGTTTGAGATGTGCTCTTTCTTGTGTGAGAGAGAAATATATCATGCACTAGCCTTCCCCACCATATGATGTTGTTTGAGATGCGCTCCTACTTGTGAAAGAGATAAAACTAGAAATCACTTGATTTCCCCCATGATGGGATGATGTTATCCTAGATGAGATCCTTCTTGTGCAAGAGGTAATGATATCACGTCTTAGCTTTCTCCCATGGTGGGACAATGTTTTCTGAGATGAGATCATGCAAGATGAAAATCCAACATGCATTAATTTTCCCCCATGGTAGGATGATGTTGTTCGAGATGAGATCGTTCTTGTGCAAGAGGGAAAAATAGAATGAACTAGATTTCCCCCATAGTGGGATGATGTTGTTTGAAATGATCTCATGCTTGTGCAAGAGGTAAATCTAACATGCACTAGGTTTCCCCCACAATGGAATGATGTTTGTCTGAGATAATCTCATGGTTGTGCAAGAGGGAAAGCTAACATGCACTAGCTTTCCCCCATAATGGAATGATTTTATTTGAGATGCACTTGTTCTTATGAAAGAGGGAAAGCTATTTTTCCCCCACCATTTCTCCCCACCATCGAATGATCTTCAATATGAACATATTTTTGTGCAAGAGGGAAAGATAACATGTGCTAGCTTTCCCCCACAGTGGAATAATGTTGTTTGAGATGCACCTGTTCTTGTGAAAGAGGGAAATCTAGCAGGAACTAGATTGCCCCTACAATTGAATGTTGTTCGAGATGCACTTGTGCTTGTGCAAGAGGGAAAACTATTATTTGGTGGCTTTCCTCAATGGTGGAATAATGTTGTTCGTGTTGCACTTGTGCTTGTGCAAGAGGGAAGGATATCATGTACAAGCTTTCCTCCATGCTAGAATGATGTTGTTTAAGATTCACTTGTGTTTTTTCAAGAGGGAAATCTAGCATGTGTTAGCTTTCCCCCACAGTGGAATGATGTTGTCTAAGATTCTCTTCTTCTTTTGTAAGACGAAAATATAGCATGCACTAGTTTGACCACATGGAGGAATGAAGTTGTTTGAGATGTGCTTGTATTTGTGAAAGAGAGAAAGATAGCATGTACTAGCTTTCCCTTAGTGGAATGAATTTGGTCAAGATGTGTTTATCCTTGTGCAAGAGATAAAAGTAGCATCTGTTATCTTTCCCCCATGGTGGGATGATGCTTGAGATTCACTTGTTCTTGTGCAAGAGGGAAAACTATCAATTTCATAAGCACAAGTGCAAGCGTACATCAAACAACATCATTCCGCCGTCGGGGAAAGCAAGAATGTGCTAGTTTTTCCCACGGTGGAATGATCTTATTTGAGATGCGCTGAATGTTTTTCTTGTGCAAGAGGGAAAACTAGCATGCATTAGCTTTCCCCCAAGGTGGAATGCGATGTTCCCCAAATTTACAAATATATATATATTTTTATTTAGGGTCACCAGAATTTATCATTTGTCTAAAAGAGGAAAACCTTTAAACAATCATTAACCTTATTACAGAAAGGTCATGCTACCTCCTTAGCATCCATAGCTTAATCTTACCGCTTCTTGTCATGGATGTATGTTACATATATAAATAATTGTACATATTTCATTATGACAATATTGATTCTACCTTCCACAAGAGTCAGGGTGTAATCTACTACTTAAGGCATATATCCACCTTGGTCTTTCATTCTATTTTCACAAAGTAATTATAGACTATAGGACTTATATACTATCCATGCAATCCATAGTATAATTCGTTTACCCTTTAACAAACCTTATCATTTGTTATTACAGCTATAAGTATTTGACACCCATGCACATAAGTATTAACTCAGGGTGGTTGTGACTAGCACAAGGGTAACTGTAAGTTTTCTTGTTGTCGAATGACTCCAAAGTAACTAACTTGTTCCAAGTGTTAACGAGATGATAGGTGAGAGCTATCGCATAAACAGAAGAACAATGATGCGTGTTATCAAACCCTAACTGGTCTGTACTTGCACTTCACCATAAATATGGAAATAAATAAAGTTGTAGAGGTAACGTTGTCTGGTCTTAAAGACTATACCTGCGACATTTAATATATCCTATAGCGTACTCCTTTGTCCAATGCTCGACCATTGTGCCCACTATGTTTTTTCCACCTGACATGGTTCACATGGCCTCAGCACAGTTTGTACCCATCGCCATTACTAGGCTCGCTGGAGGGTTTACTATTGTTTTGTTCATTCATTTTCCCATCCCTACTCTTATGCAACCCATTGTGAGACTACCTCTGTTACTATTTGGCTTGGTGTCATGGCCAATATTCATGAACTGCAGCTCGTTTTGGCGAATGGAATGTTTAGGAGAACACCGGTTGGAACCCTTTGCAAGGTAAGTGTCTTTCAATACTTGGTATTCGACTCTTTGTATTACTAATGTGCCCCGGTTACCTTCAAGTTCCTAAACGTGATAGTCATTTGGATTCAGTGGTAGGGTTTTCATTTTCTTTAACAGTTGGTGTTATATTCGACACTACCAAGGAATTTTTCGTGGTTTTTCCCTTAACCTTTGTTCTGGTCTTCTTCCCATACCCTGGTACTCTATGATAGATATTTCACTTGTGAAAGAACCCGTAAACAGTTTCTGGACCGAAAATTTCAAGTAGCGAGGATGTCAGTTCTTTTAATTTGGTCATAACCAAATTATCGAATATACTGCATTTTGGATTATTCGTTCTTTGTCATATGTGGTTATGCCATTTGGTATTGATGCATATGTGCTTCCTGTATCTTCCCGAGACTTCGTTTCTTTGGTATGACTCACTGTTATTCTGTGGTTTGCCTACTTGCTTCGTGGAATTGTTTTGGGTGTTAAATCTCAATTTGGAATTAGATTAATTCTGAGGAAAGGTATTCCCCTTACGCAATGTAAGTGTTAAATTCATTTTCCTTTGAGTTTATTAAATTAACAGCCTTGAAGACTGTAAAGGGGATTTATATCTCTATTTGAAATTTTCGAAATTCTCTTGATTCTCTACATATGCCCCTCGATGTCTGTCGTGACTCGTTTTCATAACAGGGCACGATAATAATAACAAGGGGGTCATCTCTGTGCATCTAGACATTCTTTCGTTTAGAGAAGAAATGTTTCAGCACCTGGCTTGTGACTTTCTTGATTGTGGTTCATGTCAAAATTGTGGGAGAAATTAGGGAATAAAGATCATTGTTCGATTTTGTCCTAAGTTTTGATTGAGTTATTCTTACTGTGGTGTTTGACTAATATTTAACTTAGGTAATGTTTACTTAACGCTAGGTGTAACTTAATTGAAATTTTTCCCAGTTCGTAAATATTAAGCGAAAAATTGGGTTTACATCCCGTAACATCGTTTGTATTTTTGACTTGGGAAAAATGCCTCGGGTCTAAACGTTCTACGCTATGCAATCTTATCATTTGAAATCTTTGAATTTTCTTTTCGCAGTTTTATTTTATAAAGGAAAGGAAAACCTAAGTATTTTGTATTGAGTTAAATTCCTTCGTAAAGATTTATGTATTGATTTAAATTCCTTCATAAAGATTTTTGTATTGATTGAAATTCCTTCATAAAGATTTCTAGGTGAATTTGTTCTTACGAAGGCCACACTTCGGTGTACTCTCTATGACTCGACTGGTCACTCTGTATAGTAATTATATGTTGTATGATGTTGATTGTTTTTCTTTGAATAATGTCTGATATGCTTTACAATTGTGAAAACAACTAGTAATCCTTTATCTTCTTTGTTGGTTATCACATCTAACCATGGGACCATGTTTTACTGCGAGGGTACCCATCAGACTCTTCAAGTTCACTCTTCCCCTTTCGGTATGTCGATGGATCACAACTATGACTAGGAGCCTACCTGTGATAAATTCAAGATACGTATTAACCTGCAAGATGAGATCTTCGTTATCTTATATGATTTAACTTATATGATAAAGTTTGTTTGACTTCTATTTGACACTAATAATTCATCTTGTCTTTATTGCAGGGATTAGATGATCGCCACGATGGATCAAGACCATACCCTATTCAAGAAAGGTACTCGGGTTTGAATTTAAATGTTTGGACTTGCAGGTTTTCAGGACTGGGGTCCCGGTGATGTTGGTTATCGCTCAAGGTGTTCTATTTAATAGTTATTTGGATATGAGCCTATGGATATACAGATCTTCTAAAATATTTTGTTAACAGAATGTACCATTGTCTTTTTTCCATTCAAATACTGTGATTTATTTTAATTAGTCTCTGCATTATGAATTTTTATAAACAGATAAACTATTTATGGTTTACAAGGGAATAATTGAACTGTACATTAATTGTTGCATAGTTTTAATAATGAAAGATTTGTTAAAATTCTCTTATGTCCAAACATTGGAAATCATATGTATAATTAACTTAGATATAGAAAAAGTTTATGCAACATCATGTACAACAATTATATAAATACTTATGTATATATATATATA
>ML776845.1:1898376-1922294 GCA_009831015.1 Picea engelmannii
CTTCTCTGCAATGCCACAAGTCTGATCAAAATTGGATGTGCCAAGTGGAATTTACGGTAACTTCCCCACAACTTGCCGATTTTTGGCCTTTCCAGGAGATCTCACTTGTATAGTGTGCCCCGCACAAAATAATTGATATAAAAGTATGAAACTCGTACCCAAAATACTACAGAATGTTCACGATCCAATGAAACCAGTACCACACAATTTGGATACTCTAGGAAGAAGTTATGATTGTTTTACCTGGATCACCTTCTTGAGACTAGTCAATAGGACTAGTCAGATACCCTATCTTACATAGGGTGTATCTACAAATTTAAGATGACCCAGAAGCTTAATATTTTACCACAGATACATTAATAATTTTTGTAAATTCTCCCCAAATTTCAGGGTCTGAAACGTTACAGAAAATGTTTTATAGCAAAAATTCCACAATGACTCATTTAAGGATGATTCCAGAACCCTATCTTGTATAGGATGTATCTCCAAAATTATAAGGTCTCAAGAGCTGAATTTTGATCCCAACGTACCTTGATCCGTCTACTAAATATCCTCCAAGTCGTTCCTTCTGAAACATTTTAGAAAAAAAGTTATAGTGAAAATTCCACGGTGTCTCAGATGTAGCAGCGAAACCCCAAGACCTTGAGCTCTGATACCATATGCTAAGAACCAAACATCAATATAGCATAGAAAAACCTCAGGAAAAGTACTCAACGCCTTGAAAAAGAGATAATTTCAGATAATAATCCTCTTCAAGGGGGCAAGCTCCTTTTACCCCACTTAAATGTTCAAGTACAAGATGATTCAAAATGAAAATGTCTCCTTGATATATATAGGAGACTAGGAGGTATAATTACAACTAATGGCTTAAAGACGACATAAATAAAATAACATTACTAATCTAATATCCCCCAATTAAGGAATAATAAATAACATTACTAATCTAATATGCCCCAATTAAGGGGTAATGAGCCAATATTAGGGATTAACATACTAGGTAGTGTCTTGCCTCCTCCCATATGATATATATGCCAAAATCATTTGTGCCTAGGTCTTTTCCCCTTTGGGAATTTTTGCAACTTTCAAAATCCCTAATTTTCAAGGGATGCCAATGGCCAAATTCTCGATTTTCCACTTCTAACATTCAGCCTTGAGGTAGTTCCAACATGTTCCCCACTCATGGAGTCATGGTCAGCTGATTTCAACCTAGTTGTTCCATTTGTCCATCAACAATAAATATAAAAATATTTGTTTCTTACAAGTGTCATGGTCAAAGAGTTATTTGGGTAAAATCAAATCTTTTCCCAGTATACATAATCATAATTTACAAATAACTAAATTCAGAATTTGGAATTTCCATAAATGGAAATAATTTTCCAATTTCGAATTTACTAAAAACGAAAATAAACTCCTAGGAATTTTTCGATTTAAAAATAATTTATTTTTGGGGATGTTACATGGAATGGTGTTGTTTGAGATGCTCGTGTGCTTGTGAAAGAGGGAAAACTAGCACTCACTAGGTTTCTCCCACTCTAAAATGATGTTGTTCAAGATGTTTTTGTGCGTGTGCAAGAGGGAAATATAACAAGCATTAGATTTCCCCCACTTTGTAATGATGTTGTTCAATATGTTCTTGTTCTTTTGAAAGAGGAAAGCTATAAATCTCTTGCCTTTGCCCACAGTGGTATGATGTTGTTCGAAATGTGCTTATGCTTGTGCAAGAGGGAAATATAGCACATGTTAGTTATCCCCCATGTGTGAATGATGTTGTTCAAGATGCGCTTGTGCTTGTGCAAGAGGAAAATATATCACATGCTATATTTCTCCCATGGTAGAATGATGTTGTTCGATATGAGCGTGTTCTTGTGTAGGAGGGAATGCTAGCATGCACTAGCATTTCTCCATAGTGGAAAGATGTTGTTGGAAATGTGCTTGTGCTTGTGCAAGAGGGAAATCTAGCACACACTCTCTTTCTTCCAAAGTGGAATGATGTTGTCTGAAATTCATTTCTTCTTGTGCAAGAAGGAAATATAGCATGCACTATCTTTCCTCCACAGTGGAATGTTGTTGTTCGAAATTCATTTGTGCTTGTGCAATAAGGAAACCTGTTTTCCTCCACTATGAAATGTTTTTTCCAAATGCGCTTGTGTTTTTGCAAGAAGAAAACTAGCACACTCTAGATTTCTTCCACAATGGAATGTTGTTCGAAATGTGCTTGTGCTTGTGCAAGAAGGAAAATTATCATTCACTAGATTTCCTCCACAATGGAATGTTTTTTGAAATACATTTGTGCATGTGCAATAAAGAAAGATAGCATGCACTATCTTTCCTCCACCATGAAATGATGTTGTTTGAAATGCACTTTTGTTTGTGTGAGAAGGAAATCTAGCACATGCCAAATTTACTCCACAATGGAATGATGTTGTTTGAAATGTATTTTTTCTTGTGCAAGAAGGAAAACTAGCATGCACTAGCTTTCTTCCATAATATAATGATGTTGAAAGATAACATTTGTTAGCTTTCCTCCAAGGTGGAATGATGTTGTTTGAAATTCTCTTGTGCTTGTGAAAAAATGAAAACCAGCACAAGCTAACGTTCCTCTGCAGTGTAAATTTGGTGTTCGAAATGTGATTGTTCTTGTGCAATATGGAAAACTATCACGGGCTAGCTTTCCTACACATTGGAATGATGTTCGAAAAGCACTTGTGCTAGTGCAAGATGGAAAACTAGAATGAGATATCTTTCCTACATAGTGGAATGATATTGTTTGAAATGTGCATGTGCTTGTGCAACATGGAAAGATAGCACAGGTTAGATTTCTTCCACAATGGAATTATGTTGTTCAAAATACGCTTCTACTTGTGCATGAAGGAAGATAGAATGTGCTAACTTTTCTCCACAATAAAATGTTGTTTCTTCAAATGTTCTTGTACTTTTGCAATAAAGAAATATAACACATGTTAGTTTCCCTCCATAGTGGCATGTTGTTTTTCGAAATCCGCTTATGCTTTTGCAAGAAGGAAATCTAGTACGTGTTATCTTTCCACCACAATGGAATGTTGTTGGTCGAAATGTGCTTGTGCTTGTGAAAGAAGGAAATATAGCATGTGCTATATTTCCCCCACAATGAAATGATGTTGTTTGAAATGTGTTTGTGCTTGTGCAAGAGAGAAAACTAGCATGCACTACCTTTCCACCACACTAGAATGATGTTGTTCTAAATGCGCTTGTTCTTGTGCAAGAAGGAAAACTAACACATGTTATATTTCCCCCATAGTAGAATGATGTCGTTCGAAATGCACTTATTCTTGTGAAAGAAGGAAAAATAGCATGTGCTACCTTTCCCCCATAATAGAATGATGTTGTTTGAAATGTGTTTCTTCTTGCGCATCAAAGAAAATTAGTATGTTCTAGATTTCCCCTAGAGTGGAATGTTGTTGTTCAAAATGCACTTTTGCTTGTGTAAGAAGGAAAACTAGCACGTGATAGCTTTCCTCCATAGTGAAATGATGTTATTCGAAATGTTCTTTTACTTGTGGAAGAATGAAAGCTAACACGTGCTAGATTTCCTTCACAATGGAATGATGTTCGAAATGCACTTGTGCTTGTGCAAACAAGAAATCTAACACACACTATATTTCCTCCATAGTGGAATGATGTTATTCGAAATTCCCATGTTCTTATGAAATAAGGAAAGCTACCATGCACCAACATTCCTACACATTAAAATGATGTTGTCTAAAATGTGCTTGTGCTTGTGTAAGTAGGAAATCTAGCACGTGATAGCTTTCCTCCATTTTGGAATGATGTTGTTTAAAATGAGTTTGTTTTTGTGCAAGAAGGGAAGATATATACCTTAGTATCAATTCAAAAGGTTGGATTGCCTACAGTTCTTTTTTCAAGTTAATATCTAACATTTAAATACTACCCAAGTATTGGCATGATGAAAAAACATTTGTGGAAATTTCAAGTTTTGATTGATGGGATAATAGGTTTATTTCCATCGTAATCAACTATTTGGAGAGATTTTTCAACCACCATGAGAATTACCCTATCTTTGTAATGGTGACATAATGGTTTCATGACTTTGAAGCCATGGTTGATTGGAATTCCAATGTTGAGCTACAAAACAAAGTTACCTTAACCTTACACTTGAACCATGCTACTCAAGTCTATTGTTTGTCTTTGTGAATTTTATAGATGTTCAATAGTAGTATTATCTTTGAAAATTATTTGTCGTGAATTTCATAGAGTTGTGTGGGTGCAACAAAAGAAATTCATTGAATTTTTGTTGGGAATTATGTTTAGATGTTGTATAAGTTTGAGTCCTCTTAATTGTTGTAAAAAAGTCACATAATATTGATGCTTAATGCTTTCAAAATCATGGATAGATCCAGATAGTTTAAATGGTTTTAGAGAAGACTAGCTCTTGCATCAATTGTCATTTTGTTAGTTCTATATGTTAAAATTGTCTAAATAAGTGATTCCTTAGTTGTTGGCTTGTACCATAGAGTGTTCAAGGGAAAACCTAGAAGATGGCAATCATGCTTTGGTTGCATGTGATAAAATGGTGGATAAAGCCTTGCAACTTTTTTGTTTAGTAATTTGGTTTTTGAGTCTCGGTCTAGTTTGCAAATTCTTGTTGTTTGGTCAAGTGATTATTTATTAGAATATACTTTCTTTTGGTTATGTGTTTAGTTGTAATTGTATCATTAAAACCATGTGAATTGTACAACCTCAAATTTGAAAGGATTGGCTATTTCATTTTCCTACATTGAAAAATTAAAAAATGTGAAGTTGTGTTGATTTTGGATGTCGAGGAACAATGATAAGGGTTTGTCACCTTTGAATTTAAAGCAATTCCTTTGGTTATCATTTTCTCACTAAGTGCTTAGAATCATACTTGAAGTTCATAGTATTATTGTTCCACTGTATGCAATATCAATTCCTATTTGGTCCCTCCTACTATGCCTTTTAAGTGTTGAATGTTCGGCTTCAAGATGAGTTTCAAGCTTGTATTGGCTTTGGAGCAAGATAACTTAGATCCACAATTATGAAACAAGAAATATATTCAAATATAACATTGTTTTTGGATCTACATTTGTTTTTGTCGTATATGGAAAGCTAGTAGTTTCTACCTTTCCTTTAGGAACAAGAACAAGTATGTGCCATTTCACAAGGTTACTTTGTCTTCACCTGTCCTTTTAGCTCAAACCCATGTAGCAATATGAACATGATTCCCTAACCCTTCTTTTGATTCCCCTGCATGTTGATTCACACTTGTTGGCCTCTAGATAAAGAAATGAGGGGATTTCACCCTAACCAAGGTTAGTCTTCTAATGTTGTCACCAACACTGAACTTATGCGTATACTATATGGATATTTAGTGGTTCCTGTTGGCACAGGGGCAGACCCAGGGTTCAACTCCAGGAGTGCACCAACAAGCCCTAACTACTGGCTCTTTCGGCAGCACCTACAAAGCAGATGCAGTCTCACCTGAAGTAGTTAAGAGGGAGTCTCAGGATAGAGATGTCTACAACCAAGGGGAATATCAAGTGAATCTAACACAGGAACAACACAACATTCATATATCACTTATCAACTTGATCTACTCCATGCATCTATCATATCTACCTTAGCAATGCACTAACAGTATATGAAGGACAAATACAAAATACCAATCATGCACAACAGAAAATATACATGGTTCACCCTCTCTCTAGGGATATTTCCACAGAACTGTGCTATATTATATTGATGTAAAGCATACAGTTCTCATCTGCACTCTTAGCTAGTATATCTTCTCTTCTCCCCTCTTTTTCTCCCCTCCCTGCACACCCAACTACAGGGTTGATCTTCGCACCTAGCTGAAGATCTTACAATCTAGAAGGCTCTTGTACTTAGCACTTCCCTCTCTCACAACACTCTTCTTACGACCACCTCGATATCAATAGTAACAATAACAACACATCAACCCAAAGTACCAACCCAAAAAAGCTTGACCCAACATAGGACCTTTAGAGCTCTATTTATACATTACAATCATTCACTGACATCCTTAGGCTGAAACCTAAGTGTCCAAAACCCTAGTTACCAAAACCCTATGTGTCTAAAACCCTAGGTAAACTTGACCTATGTTTTCAGGGCTTCGCCAGCCTGTCTTTCCTTCCTTCTCACGCGGTGCTCCAAAGCATCCAATGGTGTCTTTTTCCGCTTGTTGACTTGTCCATGATCCTTCTTCCTTGTTGATCTGTCATCCTTGATCTCCTCATCCAATGAGTTTCTTTTCCACACTTCGCTCCATCTTTTCTACTCTTTTTCTCACTTTGACCCAGTGACAGTCACTGTGCCTTCCGCAAAGTTCATTTTTTCCCTTTTATTCCTTGTTCTTCACTTCCTTCCCTAACCAAGGTCCAACAGGCCCCCAACACTCATCTGTGACTCATCCCGAGGCACTTTGATTTGAATCTTTTGTTGTACTTTAACTTGGGACTGTGCAGTGCAGCCTTTGCTTTATGATTTATGCCTCATGTTCCTCCTTGTGCAGACTATATTTTTTGTATCTGGTACCCAGTTTCAACTACATCTGGTACCTAGATCCTTGGTCTGTTTGATTTTATTGAGAGTTGCAAGGTAGCCGGTTGTCATAGTACAACTTTAGCCGACTCCCATTCACTAGTCCTTCCTTCCATTCTCCATTCAGCGTATTCAGTTGTGCATATCCTTTTTCTGTAACATAGGCGATCTCGTATGGCCTGAGCCAATGCGTTCTGAACTTTCTAGGATGCTTGATGAACTTGTTGTCATAAACCAGAACTAGATCTCCTAGTCTAAAAGCCTTCTTCTTGATGTGTCTGTCATGATAGGCATTTTCTCTTTCCTTCTATACTTGTTGATGGAATCCTGCAATGAATCTATCTTCCTCAATTTCGACCAACTGCTCAAGTCTCTCTTTGATCTAAAAATGAAGAAGACTTGTATTCTTGAAAATATTTGCAAGTTTTAATTCATGTGTTCAAATGCAAATGGATCAATTTTGCAAACACAAATTTTATAGAAATTACACATTTAAGATGCATATAAACAACAACAAATAAAAATGAACAGAAAACACATAACACAACAAATGATAAAGGAGTTCACCCCTCTCTTGGGCTACATCTCCTGGTCCAACTTCTAATGGATTTTTTGTATTATTTTCTCAAAGTGCTCAAATATGTGTTTTGCAATGCTCAAAATGCCAAATAGATGGCTCCAATGGCTTCAAAACGTCCAAAAACCCCTAGCTGGGCTTTTTCAGCACCTTGTTTGGCCAAAAATTGAAGAAGATAGGCTTCTTCGAAGTTCCCCTTCAAACTTTTTGTCTCTGGATCGCCAAAATGTACCTCTTGCTCCTCAACCTAGCCCCCACACGCATATATGTGTAAAAACTCAGCACCGGGCGCAACCACACAAACAGTGCGAACTATAGGATGGTTACACGCTAGCCCCTAAGAGCCAAGTCCGTGGGCACATGGGCCACCATATGACCACGTAGATATATAAAAAGGGGCTAGTCCAAAATCAAATGATAGCACGACAAGTGTCGATGCGGTTTGTATAACCGTTGGTAATAAAACCCCTGTGCTATATATTGATCACCAGTCGTATGTGTATGGTCCATTGGTTATATGTGTTATGGCCCACTGGTTATATGTGTTGTGGATCCATTTGAACTGGGTGCAGGTAGTCACATATATATACATATGGACGGGGGCGGGGGCTTAGCCCTAGCCCTGTCCGTGCCCATACCAAAACACATTACAATTCAAATATATTGTTTCACATATATATAATAAGAAACACTTGTGGGCACGCTAGCTAGGCGGCCCTTCCCAAAGTGTTACCCCTACCCGGAGGTCACGAGGTCGAATCCGGCCAACAACATATGTTTTAACCAATGTTTAGGTGACACATGGCGGCCATTGATTGGGCCATGTGTCGCCATCCCATTTACCACAAACAAGCCATGTGTCATACGCCAACTCATCCATACAACTACTAACACACCTGCCACATGTCGTACGGTCTTCCACGTCATCATTCGTACGGACTGTACAGTCAGCACTTTTTTTTGCTTATTTGTCGTTTTGAACAGAATGCGATATCTCTCTCATCCGATGTCCGTTTGAACCCGAACGAGTTGCATTGGGTTCGTGACAAAGAGGCCTATGCTCCCGTTTGATTTGAAGCGATTCCGAGCACTTTGAATTTTTGAGCAAAATTTGATCCCCTGGATCACTCTTGAATAGCTTCAGTATCATCCACACCTATAAAGGCAACAATTCTCAGGCTTGGTACCAAATACTCCATTGGAACAACAACGTAAATACCATAGACCAACTTAAAACGGTTCTGCATTGTCATCTTCTTGCAAGTGGTTCTATAGGCCCATAATACTGCTGGTACTCTTAAATCCCAATCATCCTTGTTCATGCAGCATATCTTGGTTAGTGTTGTTTCCAAAATCTTGTTGAATGCTTCAACTATCCCATTTTCTTGTGGATGGTACGATGTGCTCTTCTGATGGTGGACTATAAATTCTTCAGTCAAGGCTTCAACTGTCTTATTGATGAAATGTGTTCCTTGATTGCTCATCGGGATCTTTGGGCATCCAAACCTGGTTATGATGTCATCAAATATGAATCACGCAATTGTAGTTTCACTACAGTCCTTAACTACTCTTGCTCCGACCCATCTAGTTAAGTATTATTTCGTAGTAATGATGTACCTTTCTCCTATGCACTTTCCTAGTGGGTTTATAGGTCCCACGAAATCAATGGCCCATTTCTCAAATGCTTGTAGGGTCAGTTGTGGTGTTAATGGAATTTTGTCTCTTCTGGATGGTTTCCTAACCCTGTGGCATACATCACAAGCTCTAGAATAGTCTTTAGCATCTCTGTGTAAGGTAGGCCACCAAAGGCCAGCTCTCAGAATCTTTTGCACAGTTGCTTTCCCTACATAATGTCCTCCTATGATGCCTTTGTGAGCTTCTGTGAGGATCATTGGTCTCTCTGCTTCCATAACACACCTCCTTAGTATCTCATCAGGTCCCATCTTGTATAGTTGTCCAGTTGTAAGCGAAAAATCTACAGCGTGCACCACTAGTTATTTCTCATGGGGAATTGTATACTCACTCAGTGCCATTCTTATTGACAAGAACTGGGTGATGTCTACGAAGTGGTCATCAATCGTTCTAATGGCTAGCAGTTGTGCATCCGACAGTGTGTCCTCCAAACTGGTTGGCTCTTCTCCATGTTTCAGCCTTGATAAGTGATCAGGACCTTTGTTCATTCTTCCTAGCTTAAGCATGACCTCAAAGTCATATTCCTGAAATAGCAGTAGCCATCTGCATATTATCCCCTCCAACACTGGCTTGTTGACCAGGTACTTCAACGCAGAGTGATCAGTAAACATTTTAAAGTGTCCTCCCAACAAATAGTGGTGAAATTTATGTAGTGCGTACACCATGGCTAATCCCTCTCTTTCAGTAGTGGTATAATTAATCTCAATAGTTGATAGCTTCCTACTAGCAAAGGCTAACGGGTGGTCAATGTCTCATGTTCCCGGCTATGCTAATATAGCTCCTAAAGTGATGGAAGATGCATCGACATGTACATGAAACTCCTTGGTCCAATCTAGAAAAACCAAAATGGGCGCAGTAACCATTTTCTCTTTCAGTGTGTCGAAGCTCTGTTGGCATTCTTCAGTCCAACTAATCTGACAATCCTTCTTCAACAACTTCTCCATGGATGTTGTGATCTGAGCATACCCCTTAATAAACTTCATGTAGTAGTATGTGTGTCCCAACATCGTGCGTAGTTGTTGAACTATTGTAGGAGGGGGTAGATCAACTATAATGGCAATCTTGGATGGATCTACTAGTAATCCTTGCTTACATACAATATGTCCTAATAGCACTCCAAACGGTGAGAAGAAGATGCACTTCTTCAGATTCAAAGAAAATTTACACTGCCTGCATTTGTCCAACATTAGCCTTAGACATTCAATATGATTTTTCAACAAACTAAAGACAGTCTAGTCATCAAAATATGCCTCTAGAAATTTATGCAGAAACTCTTTGAATGCTTCGACCACCACCCTGGAAAATATGGTTGGGGCATTCTTCAATCCAAATGGAATTACTATATACAGTTAGGATCCCCATTCTGTGGAAAATGTGGTCTTGTAGCGAACTACCTTGGCAATGCGGATCTGATGGTATCCTGAAAATGTGTCTGTAAAAGAATATACCTCGTGGCCTCCCACATTATCTAACACTTCGTCTGTGAATGGTGTAGGAAAAGGGTCATGCAGAAAAGCATAGTTCAACTTCCTGAGATCTATGCAGATATTGATCTTGCCTGTCTTCTTGTCTTGTACCACCATAGGGCTGATCCACTCTGACTCTTTGACAGGTTATATAATCGTTACTTCCATCATTCTGTCGAGCTCGATCTTCACTTTTTCCTTATATTTCGGGTTCAATCTATAGGGTCTTTTCTTGACTGGATTCACATCTAGTTTCAATGGTATTCTCATCTTTCCCATAGGTCCTTTAATACCCTTCATATCAGTGAACTTGGTCGGAAACAATTCATGATACTTGTGCAGCAACTCTGTAATCTTGTCAATGGTAGCAACATCCCAATAATCCTTGACATTGGCAAGCTTTTGTGTCTCCTCTATTCTAATATTGAATTTTTTAATCTTGATTGGTTTTACAATAAATGGTATCTCAACTCCTGGTCCTTCCACATCTCTTTGGTCTTCTATCTCTGTGATGTTCACCTTCCTCGAATCATCATCTGCATCAGCATTGATGTTGTAACAACTCTGCAGTTTCTGGAGGGCGGTAGTCCATTTGTCCTCTTCTTTCTCCAAAGGGAGGCTAGATGCCTCTTCAAATGCTTTCTGTCTCACAATCTGTAATGCTTGGTCTACTGAGGGATATTCACTTTCAAATAAAAAGGTGGTTACAAAATTCTGAATCATACCTTCCCAGTCTGCAATGACGAGGCACAGTGCTGCTTGAAGGTACCAGTTGATAGGTGTAGTGTCCAGCGTGTTAATGAATTTGTGCACCCATTGTTCTTGAGGAATGTTTCTCCAAGATTCCTCATAGCTTCGCACATGGTCCTTTGGGCAGCTTCGACCTGTGTACCTTACTTCCCAGCTTTCTGTTTGTGCCGAGAATCGTGTTGTCATCAAAGTACGGCATTGTATCCAGTCTGTGATATTACTTTTATGTGTCCCCCACCATCTTGTTGGTGTGGATTTCAAGGCCTCATCCATTGAAAACAACCTCTGTTGTGTTGGTAGACTTGCTTCAAAGTCTGATAGGAAGGCTTCTAATGGATTCACACATTCAAAGGTGAGTAGGTTACTTACTCTTATGCCGATTCAGTGAACTTCTCTGGTTAATATAGCACATTTCCTTGTAGATACTTCATACATATTATTCTCCCAATTCTCTGTTACTTCTTCTGAGTCTAATGAGCACAAGTTGTCACTTCTCTAGCTTAGATTCCCATTAGTTGTAGGATTAATGTAATCCTACCATCTGGTGGTTAGCTTGTATATGTTTTCTAGTGCATATGCGTAGTCTTCTTCTCTAATGGGATCTGTGTATCGTTGACCTTCATATGGATCTAAAGGTTCAATGACCCTAAGGACATCTCCTTCAAAATTCATACGCCTTTTCTTTAAATCAACAACAGTAGAGTTATTGAAGGCCCAATCAATTTCTAACAGCGCAGGGTAAGGACAATTGTCATAAACTATTTTAGTTACCTCAAAATCTACAAATGTTCTTACTCCATCAATGTCCACAGGGACATGCTCCAATCATCCAAATGGGCTGACAGCTTGTTGATTAGCCATGAAAATCCTGATAGGGGAATAGATCAACTTCAATTTTCCCATCTATTCCCAAGTTTGCCTCGTCATGACATTGACCTCCAACCCTAGGTCGAGGACCACATAGTCTATCCCATACTCTCCTATTTGAGCATTCAGATGTAATTCCTTATTTTTCCTTCTCTTCTTACCAATTTGGTGTACTTCCCTATTCAGTAAGGGATCTATCTTTCCTATCTCATATTGTCTGATTAAATTTTGTAACTCTTGTACAACGCTTTCATCCTGAATCAGCTTAATACAAATATGTAAAAAGTCCATGAGCTTGCTTACCTCTATTCCTTCTCTTGGCGAAGAAGACTAATAAAATGCATGAGGCATTCCATACTCTCTTACTTCTGGTCTTGTCTTTGGTAAAGAACCTTGGTCTCCTCTAAATTCTTTTCTTTCTTCCTCAAATATTTGTCTTTCTTTCTTTGCATCGAAGGTTTGGGTCTTCTCTGTAGATTTTTTGATTCTTGAATCTTCTGTAATCTTTCCTTGGTTCAGCATGTCTTCTCATGTAACAACACCTCCTCTGGTTATAACAACGACTCTAGGGTCTGCTCCACGAGGTTCAACATAGATCAGTTGCACTTGTGGGTTCTACTGGGGTCCTCGTCTTTCTTGAGGCTTAGATAGAAACACAGGACATTCTTCTATAACATGATCAAATGAGTTGCAGTAGTTGCAAGTGGTACAAGGGTTCTGACAATCCCTTGTAAGGTGCCTTGGTTATGCACAGTTATAACATATGGTATGTCCTCGACCTTGACTCATTCCTCCTCCTCCTCCTCTTCCTCTGAATCCACTGTGAGGATTGAGGAGAGCTGTACTGCGTAGTGTTTCCTTCTTGTTGTACTTTCACCTTGGATCTTATATATGTCTCTTGACCTTTCATGAATGAGATCATAATCCCTACAATCCCTATCATCATGCCCTACAGACTTACAAAATGTACAGTACAAATTCATAGGTGTTTGAACATACTTTTGCATGTAGTAACACTCACCAGTACGATGTATGTTTTTGCATACCTCGCACCAGGGTAAGGTGACTTGCTTCAAGGGGCTCGGAGCTCCAGAAGCCAAATATTCATTGAATAAAGGGTAGTGTTCCTTGGCATGACCTTCTAATTTGCATATGACACACCATATGTCTTCTCTTTTGTCTTTTCCCTTGTCTTTCTTCATATCTTCAACCTGCAGAGACAAACTAGTTAGTTGACTCAGGATCTCACTCATACCTGAGTTGGATTCTCCCATAGGGGTTGATTCAAACTTCATGGCGATCTCCAATGCCTCATCTCATGAAGAAATATTTTGTTGCATCAAGGGAACTCTGATGTGTGGTAAGAGGGAAGCAATGAACCATTCTTTGTTTTGTTCATCTAGGATCTTAAAAGTTAATCGACCTGTCAAGGTTTTGAATCTCTAATCGAATTCCCACATAGGTTCAGCCACCTTTTTCTTGATATCTTTCAGCTCTGTGATTCATTGTGACTCTGACTTGGGTTTCTTGAACTCTACACTCAGCGCGTTCTTGATCTGATTCAATGACTTAGGCTGTGCAAGTCCTTAGACAAGTTTCATGTACCAACTCAGTGCGTGATCTCTGAGAGTTGTACTAAACTCGACTCTTTTGACGGCTTCGTCTGTGACATTTTTAATGTTACATACAGCTTCACAGAGGAACTAGTGTTGGTTAGGATCTTCAGATCCATCTCCCCTAAAGACAGGAAGCCTCATCTCATCTACCATAGATCTTCCTGGGGTTCCTGATTGAATATGTTGTGGGTTACTAGGGACAGTGCTTTGGATGCTCTGGTGATCGTGATTACTCTGGTTTCTTAAGACCGAATCAAGAGGATGATTAATAGTACTTACTTCAGTAGTCTACGCAGTCCCTAAGGTTCCCCTTCCTCTACTCTAGTGTGTTCCGGACGTTCTTCATCTATCAGATCTGCCTCTTCTCCACTGTAGAAACCCTATTCTCCTTAGTTTTGCTTGAATAGGTTCTCCAGGTGAACCCCTCGGAACACTCTTCCACTGCGCGTATGTCCAACTTCTGTGTCGTTGTCGCTGTCTGATTTCTTGAACATTATTCTTTTTGGATTCAACCAATCTACTGTATCTTCAAGACGTTCTTTTCATGCAACAACATCTTGATTCTCAACTTCAGAAAATGTAAAAATTTTCCTCTGGGTCCCTTGAAGAAATATCGTTTAGCTTGGTTGTATGACTCTACTCTATCAACAGTAAACTCTGTGATGTATCCTCCAATGGTACTATCGAACCAGTGATTTGTTTCTCATGATATGGTGTTATCATCTTTCTTGACCTTCTTTATCAACTCTGACGTCCAAACCATAGGAAGTCTGGATCAGATCTCGAACTGGGTATCGGCTAATCTAGCTAGCCACTCATATAGCTCTTGATGGATTCCTCCAAAGAATATCTTGTGTATATCAGTAAAAATATACTTCTCCAACCAGTCCTCCGAACTAAGATTAGGGTTATTTTTCTGGGCTTCAGCAAAGTCCTTTTCTTGATCTTCTATCCACTTTTGAGTTTCTATCTTCAATGGAAACCACCTCGACATTCCATCACAAAGATTCATGTCCTGACAATGGAACCATTTGTTGGCATAGGGGCAGACCCAGGGTTCAACTCCAGGAGCGCACCAACAAGTCCTAACTACTGGCTCTTTCGGCAGCACCTGCGAAGCAGATGCAGTCTCACCCAAAGAATTTAAGAGGGGGTTGTAGGACAAAGATGTATACAACCAAGGGGAATATCAAGTGGATCTAACACAGAAACAACACAACATTCATATATCACTTATCATCTTGATCTACTCCATGCATCTATCATATCTACCTTAGCAGTGCACTAACAATATATGAAGGACAAATACAAAATACCAATCATGCACAACACAAAATATACATGGTTCACCCTCTCTCTAGGGCTACGTCCACAAAACTATGCTATATTATATTGATGTAAAGCATATAGTTCATGTGTTCTCTCTTAGCTAGTAGATCTTCTCTTCTCCCCTCTTTCTCTCCCCTCTCTGCGCACCCAATTGTAGGGTTGATCTTCGCACCTAGCTGAAGATCTTACAATCTACAAGGCTCTTGTACTCAACACTTTCCTCTCTCACAACACTCCTCTCTCGACCAACTCGATATCAACAATAACAATAACAACACATCAACCCAAAGTACCGACCCAACCTAGGCCCTTTAGACCTCTATTTATACATTACAATCATTCACTGATATCCTTAGGCCGAAACCTAAGTGTCCAAAACCCTAGGTCAACTTGACCCGTGTTTTCGGGTTTCGCCAACCTTTCTTTCCTTCCTTCTCACGTGGTGCTCCAAAGCATCCAATGGTGGCTTTTTCCGCTTACTAACTTGTCCATGATCCTTCTTCCTTGCTGATCTGTCATCCTTGATCGCCTCATCCAACAACTTTCTTTTCCGCACTTCACTCCATCCTTTCTACTCTTTTGCTCACTTCGACCTAGTGACAGTCACCGTGCCTTCCGCGAAGTTCGCTTTTTCCCTTTTCTTCCTTGTTCTTCGCTTCCTTCCCTAACCAAGGGCCAACAATTCCAACCTTTTTTTCTAGCACAAGCACAAGGATGAAATCAATGTTATGGAGGTTCATTGGTCCTAAAAGGAACCATGGTTAGTTTTATACCTTTGTATGTGCCCTTTTATTGGCTCTGTAACATGCTAAGAAGATCCAAAATGATGAAATAAGAAGTGTGTTTAAATCATATGTTTTTTATGGATCTGCACTTGTGCTTTTACTAGAAAAGGACATGGTAGATAGCTTTCATTCTGGAAAAACCACAAGGCTTCAAGATAGCTATAATAGTGGTATTTTTATCCAATTTCATATTTTATAAATTGTGAGGTGTTATTTAAAAGTGTATATGCACAATGCAACTTAGATGGATTCAACTAGGCCCTTGGATATCTCACTCAAAGTTGATGAAATCAATGCTCTAAGTGTGATTTTGTTCTAACAATCAAAATGATTAGTGTTATGGATTTATGTGTGCCCATTTATTATCTTTGAAACAAGCTAATAAGATCCAAGATTATGAAACAAGATATGTATTCAAATTTGATGTTATTGTGGGCTCTACATTTGTTCTTTTCATAGATGGAAAGCCAATGGTTGCTAGTTTTCCTTCAAGAAAAAGAAAAAGTATGTAATCATTTCTCAAGGTTTTCCTTTTTCCTCACATTCCCTTTTAGCACAAGCTCATGTAGCAGTATGAACATGTTACGCCCACACCATACTTCTGATTCCCCTGTGTGATGAGCCATGCTTGTTGGTTGCTAGACAAAGCAGGGATGTAATTTCACCTAAACAAAGGTAGTGCCCTGGTATCATTATCAAAACTATGCTTGTGATATTGTTAGAATAAAATATAATGGTTTTGGTTGTTAAATTTCCTTCTAACACAAACACAAGAATGGAATCATTGTTCTAGGGTTGCCTTTCTCCTAAGAATCACCATTGTTAGTGTTTTTCATTTGTGTGTGCCCTTTGATTCCCTTTGGAACAAGATAAGAAGGTCTATGATGAAGAAGAAACGTGTATTTAACTAATTTTGTTGTTGGATCCATACTTTTTCTTGTGTTGGAAGGAAAGATAACTGTAATGTACCCCAAATTTATCAATTTTTTTTTTTTTTTTTGTTAGGGACATTAAATCTCCTTTCATCTTAAAATTCTATTTCAAAAACATAACTTTAATATATGTAGGGTAGTTATGTCATTACTATTGACTTTCGAAAAGCTTACGCTTATCCTTTTCTTGATACAACTACAATATCATGTAGAATAGATTTATTTCTGGAATTACTCTATGCTATAAAACAATTATATTGCATGACAATTAAGGGATAAGTTGACTATCCCCTAGTCTACCCATGAACCTTAATGTTTACCCACTAAGATACACACTCACCTATGTTACTATGCGCGAGTAGATAAGTCTCCTAGTTGATCTTATTCCTATTCAAAGGTGAATTTACAGAGAGTTTAATACCTAAACTATTACAATTCCAAACTAGTGTGACCATCGTCTTTATGCTAAAACATTACCTTATAGACTATCAGGATCCTATACATAATTTGATTCATAACATAGGAATTTCCTTTATCAAATACATCGCAGACTTTAATCTATGGGTGCACTTGACTTATTAATTTGTATAAAGAAATAAATCATTCATGGTAAAGTGTCTATGTTTAATGCTCCGACCACTATTACAACAGGATTAGTAATACGGTTAATGGTTGGGATCGTTGTGAAGCCCCAACGATACCAGTCACCAATCTCAAGCTCGATAAAAAGTTGGAACCAGGAGGTAAGAACCTTAACTAAACGAGAGATGGGCATGACTAAAAGGTACATTTGTAACCCTAACTGACTGGTATCACAACTCTGTAATAAATTGGTATGAAGTCAGAATAAAGGAATGTCAGTCGCTAATTAAAACCCTTACTGACACATTTATGGATACCTATTAAAGTACTTGCCTAGAACTATCGCTTGGCCATCATGTCCAATACAAACTGACCACCTCCGTCATTTCACATGGAAATTTACTATTTCGTAGCCCTCACTATACTCCTCTGGCGAGGCCCGAGGTAACTCATTGTAACACTTTAATCCAGGCATGTCGAGGGTTTTTTCTCTACACGTTTTCATTACTCTGTTACTGGACGGTGAGAAAATGGACAACCCAATATTGAAGAACAATACGAGGGGAGAGGCTTAAGGCGGATCCAATGCCCTTACTTCACACGAAAAAGTAATTCTCACATCATGTAACTTAGACATACACCACGTTGGAACTATAATAGGTTGTTTCTTCTATACAAATTTCATCTCGGTCCGCTCCTCTAGGTTTTTAAGTTTTTGGACTAGGGTTTATAAAGTTCCTTTAGATGTTAGCAATTTCCTAGTTGTCTCACTGTGTTATTTCTCCTCCTCCTTCAAGCAATGTTGTAATATTAAGCCACTACTCAGTTTTAAGGGTTTTTCGTTTGTCTTTGTGGAGTCACCCATAAATATTCGAACTCATTCCATGAGAGATGTCCTAAATCTATATTATGTAACTCTGTTTTGTAGTTGTTTGGTGGTATTATTAAGATGACGAAGGAATTTGCGAGTATAAGCATACCATTTACCTGTGTAGTTCTTTTTCACGCGTTGTGGCTTCTCTTTCCCACCAGTGGGACACATTCCTTCTCGGTGTGAACTTACTACAAAAGCATAATGTAAAAACCCCCTTTCAGGGTCTCGTGGACGCAAGCTATTAGTTCTCATAATCTCTTGATTCAAACAGTCATCAAAATACCATGCACTTTAAAACATTAAGTTAGCTATTCAAGTTGTTCTTCCTATTTTGTGTCCTGCGCACAAATTAAAAATAGAACCCCACGCATCGAGTGTTACCTTATGGTTTTCTCCAAACTGTTTGTCAGGTAAGCTTCAACCTGTTGTCTGTAAAACGATACCCTTGATGGAATGTCATAAAGGTAAAAATTCCTTGTTTAATTGTTGTGTAAAATTGATCTTTGTGTTATGTGCAGCGTAAGCATATGTATCCCCTGCACTAGCGACCCTCTGTCCAAGAAGTATGTGTTTACTCTTAACTTAAATTAGAGTTTATTGGGTTTGAAAACATCCATTCGTAACATAGTTTCCAAAATGGATAGGGTAAAATATCATTCACCAAATTAAATCTTGTATACGTCTTTACCTTTCCAAGGGTTATTACGATGGATGAATTCGTATTATGAAGGGTAAATAAATTGTAATTCCCCGTTCTCTGTGCATGCAAAAAGATGTATACATTCAGAGAGTTTTACTCGGTGCTTGGATCATCGTGGTCTAGGATCTGTGTATATGTAAAAATATTGTGTACCCTTTATAGTTATTTGTGTTTTGTGAAAATTCTTGGTCACTAATGAAATTGGTAACTTTTTAAACTTCTATCCATTGTAGGATTTCTAAATCGTAATATATTCTTGTTTGCAAATTTATACATGTTATTTGCCTACTGATATAAATCGTAAATCCCAAGCACTATGTATAAACATGAGAACAATGTTCACCTTTGGTAAAAAGCACATATGTGCATCTATGTGAGTTAACCTAGCTCTACGTGACTTTATAGTTCAGCCCCAGATTATACCAGAGTATTAATTTACCCTATGCGAGATTTTTTACTATATTCTGGTTAATTACTTTGTATTATTTCTTTTGCTTCGTTGTTGAATTAAATTCATGTATATCATAGCATTATTACAGTTACCATCACTAATGATGGGGCCCTATCTTTTTTACGAGGGTTCCCATCAGCCACGGGTTCCACTCTCCTCTTTGAATTTTGGATCGATCAACTCTCAAATGTCGGTGGGGAAACTACTTATGTGCCAGCTTTAAGCTAAGTATTAGTCCACTTGCATAATATTTAATTTCATTTGATTTCTTGACACAGTTTATTGATTCTATAGATTTTCCTTTTGCAAGATTAACCATCTCGACGAAAGAAGGATCAAGGGGATCGCCTTGCTCGAAAAGGTGTTCAATTTCTGACTCGGCATTTAATTAAAATTCTCAGGTTCTAAGTACTAGTTTTACAGGATCCTTACCCCAGGGTACTCTATTGTAATAATTATGAACCAGGGTTTCTTGGCTGTACAGATCATTTATATTTTTATTATTATTGAACAAACAAGTTTCTGAAACCATTTGATTAGGTTGTTAAGTATTGCATAGCTTTTGTAGCATGTATTGTATACCACTGAAATTATCTTCTTATAGGCCTGATGTAATGTAAAAAGGACTGTAAATTCTATGCCTTTTGTATGATTTGATCAATGGTAAATACTTATATTCTCATGTAATTCAAGGATCGAGAAAATCTTTCTGTATATGAATATATTATATGTATATATCTACATACATGTTAATGGTTATGATTAACACCGCAATACTTCTATTTTATTTAATCTTGAATATATATATATATATCCAGATACATGTAAAATATACACAAGCATCTTCTGTAGAAGTAAGTCTTCACTTAAAGTTTACCTAAAAACCTACAACAAATTTTAATATTTTTTATGCTTGATTATACATATACCCACATTCCTATATATACACGTATAGTCCTAATTTCAATCAGCAGATAGAACTTACATTCTCTTTACTAGTTTTGTTCAATGAGCATATTCACATGAATAAATAATTATCACAGATTCATCTCATTCCTGTCAGCTAATACTCAAAAAAATATTTAACAAGAGAATAGGTAGACGTACATATATGAAATTGATGTTGGAACACAAATGGAACAGCCAAGTTCCACCCAACCATAGAAACGAACAGCCAAATTACTTGCTTCGTTCACCCCCTATCCTGACCATGAGTCCATAAGGGCGAATTGAAATGATCCTCTTATGCTACATTCCTCCTTTCAGATCAGAAAATTCACTTGCCTCACACCCAACAGGTGTTCCTAACAGTAAGTAATATAATTTCTCCAGCATACTAAGCAACATCCTGCCTCCCCCATATGTTGTATATCATGAACATATTGTGCCTACGTCTTTTTCCCTCCTTGGGAATTTTTGCAGCTTTAAAAATCCTTGATTTTCAGGGGCTGCTAGTTGTCAAATTCCACATTTTCCACTTGTAAAATTCAGCCCTAAGGTAACTCAAGTTTGTTCCCCACTTATGGAGTCATGGTCAGATGTTTTCAAACTGGTTGTTCCATTTTTCCTCCAACAATTAATATATAAAAATATTTTTCTTTTACATGTGTCACAGTCAAAGAGTTAGTTGGGAAAATCAAATCTTTTCCCAACAGTCAAAATAATTAATTACACATAATCAAATTCCAAATTTGGATTTTCCATAAATGGAAAAAAAATTCAAAATACGAATTTTCCAAAAACAAAAATTTATTCCTAAGTGCATACAAACTTTAATAATTAATTATTTTTGGGGATATTACATCCTCTCCCCCTTTAGTACAACACTATCCTTAGTGTTCATTCCTCTCTCGAAATAGGGTTGGATAAGATTTCTGCAAATATTCCTCCAATTCCCAAGTGGCCTCCTCAGGACTAAAGTGCTCCCATTGCACTTTTACCTAGGCGATGGCTCTATTCCGTAGTACAGTTTCGTTCCTGTCCAAAATGCACAGAGGTTCCACTTGGAACTTGCCTTCTGGTTCCACCTGCACCATGTTCCAATCAATGATGTGAGTAGGATCATGAATATACATTTTCAATAAAGAAACATTAAATACATTATGAACTTTTAAATTTGCAAGGAGTGCAAGTTGATATGCCACAGGTACAATTCGAGCTACGATCTCGAAGGGGCCACAAAACTTGGGCGCCAACTTTGAATGGTTTCCTAGCTTCAATGAACTTCTTCTTGCTTTGAATTTTAAATACACGTGGTCTCCAACTTGAAATTCCTGGTGTCTCCTTTTCAAATATGCGTAGCTTTTTTGTCTGTCTTATGACTCTTTTAAATTTGGTTGTACCTTTCTTACCATTTTCTCCATTTCCTGGAGCATTTATGGTACCATAATGAGTCTATCAACTAGGTTATACACTTTTTGTTGTACAGTTCTTTGAAGGGGCTCATCTTAGACGATGTTTGATAACCATTATTGTACGCAAATTCCACTAAGTGTAGGTATTCTTCCCACTTAGTTGGTTTCATCCTTACATGCATTCGTAATATATCTTCCATAATCTGGTTCATTCGTTCAGTTTTTCCATGTGTTTGTGGATGGTAGCTTGTGCTTAAATTCAGGTTAGTATTCAACCCTACAAACAATTATTTTCAAAACGTTGATGTAAATTTGACATCTCTATCCGAAATCACCATTTTAGGGATACCATGCAATCTAAATATTTCCTTCATAAATATTTCAGCGATGTTAATATCTTTATAAGTAGATTTCACAAGAATAAAATGTGCAGACTTGCTAAGTTTATCAATCACTACCATAATCAAATCACTCTTCTTTTGAGTTTTAGGAAAACCTATGATAAAGTCCAGTGAGATAGTCTCCCACTTCCATTCTCGTATAAGTAGAGGTTGTAGTAGGTCAGTTGCATGTTGATGTTAATCCTTCACCTGTTGACGATCTAGGCATTTAGATAAGTATTCAGATGTCTCACCTTTCATGTTAGGCTAGTAAAACAACTTCCTCAATGTTGTTGTTATTTTCTTGTATCCCGGATGAGCAAAATATGGCTTCTTGTGCACTTCATCCAAAATTGTTAGTTTAAATTCCATAGAATCTGGTATGTAAAGCCTGTTTGTGAATCTTAGCAATCCATTTCTATCCAAACTCAGATCTATTCTGTCTAAATTTTATGCATTATCTTGTAAATCTGTTATTGTTTTGATGTATTTTTCGTCATTACAACTTGCAGATCTTATCCTTTGTTTAATGTTTCTTTTTGTTCTGCTAATACTTATCTCAAAAAGTCCATTAGTTCTCCTACTTACGACATCTTCAACTTTGTTTTCTTTACCCTTGATGTGTCTTACTTCGAAATCGAATTCACTCAAGAAGGCCAGCCACCTTGATTGTCTTCCATTAATATCTGGTTGACTGAATAATAATTTCACAACACTGTTATCGATTAACAACATAAAGTTTATGCCTGTTAAGTAGTGTCGCCACATTTTTAGCGCATGAATTACAGCTGCTAATTCCAAGTCATGTGTGATGTAGTTTCGTTCATTCTCTTTTAGTTTTCATGACTCGTAACAAATAACATTCCCTTATTGAGTTAGGACACCTTCCAAGCCTTTTTTTCTCGCATCCACTGTTAAGCCCTAATATTGGCTCATTACCCCTTAATTGGGGCATATTAGATTAGTAATGCTATTTTATTTATGTCGGCTTTAGGACATTAGTTGTAATTTAGATTATTAATGTTATTTTAATTATGTCGGCTTTAAGACATTATTTGTAATTATACCTCCTAGTCTCCTATATATACCAAGGAGACATTTTCATTTTGAATCATCTGGTACTTGAACATTTAAGTGGGGTAAAAGGAGGTTTCCCCCTTGAAGAGGCTTATTATCTGAAATTATCTCTGTTTCAAGGCGTTGAGTACTTTTCCTGAGGTTTTTCCATGCTATATTGATGTTTGGTTCTTAACATATGGTATCAGAGCTCAAGGTCTTGGGGTTTCTCTGCTACATCTGAGACGCCGTGGAATTTTCGCTATAAATTTTTTTATACAATGGTTCAGAAGGAACCGCTTGGAGCGTATTTAGTAAATGGATCAAGGTACGTTGGGTTAAAAATTTATCTCCTGAGGCCTTATAATTTCGGAGATACAGCCTGTACAAGATAGGGTTTTGGAATCATCCTGAAATGAGTCATTGCGGAATTTTTGCTATAAAACATTTTCTGTAACATTTCAGACCCTGAAATCTGGAGGCCATTTACAGAAATTAGTCAGGTATTTGTAGTAAAAATTTCATTTTTTGGGTCATCTTAAATTTTTAGATACACCTTGTGTAAGATAGGGTATCTGACTAGTCCTATTGACTAGTCTCAAGAAGGTGTTCCAGGTAAAACAAGCATAACTTCTTGCTAGAGTATCCAAATTGAGTGGGACTAGTTGCATTGGATCTTGGATAGTCTATAGTATTTTGGGTGCGCGTTTCATAATTTGATATCAATTATTTTGTGCGGGGCATCCTATACAAGTGAGATCTTATGGAAAGGACAAAAATCGACAAGTTGTGAGGAAGTTACCGTAAATTCCACTTGGCACATCCAATTTTGATCAGACCTGTGGCATTGTAGAGAAGAAATATCAGAGAACTACCTAAAAGAAAGTTTCATACCCAGAAGGGCCGAAACTTGGGAGATAGAACAGAATAA
>ML776845.1:1933847-1955835 GCA_009831015.1 Picea engelmannii
GAACAAACGACACAGTTGTTCTTTCAAAATGTTTGGGTGCATTTTGGTTTGCCTAAGTCCATTATTTCTGATAGGGATTCTCGATTTGTTGGAAGTTTTTGGTCGAGTTTATGGGCACTCATGGACACCAAACTTAAAAAGAGAACAACTTTTCATCCGCAAACAGATGGTCAGACAGAGGTGGTAAATCATACAGTGGTGCATCTTCTTCATGCTTATTGTAGTAAGCATCCTAAACTTTGGGATGAACATTTACACTACATTCAGCATGCATACAATCGAGCTAAGCACTCTTCGACTCAAACGTCGCCATTTGAAGCATGTTTTGGCTATTTGCCCAAGTCTCCTTTAGATTTTATCTTTGGGAAAGATATTGTTGTCGATGGTCAATATGACATTGATAGGGCAGAAAAGTTCATTGAACAAATTCAGTCGATACATCAAGTGGTGCAAGAGCAGTTGGAAGAGCGTCAGGCCAAGTACAAGACGAGACATGACAAGCATCGTGTTGATCACAGTTTCCAAGTTGGAGATGAAGTTTGTCTTTACATCAGCAAGGAGAGGCTTAAAGGAGAAGGTAAAAAGTTGAAACCAATTCGATATGGTCCTTTCAAGATTATCGACAAGATTGGTAACAATGATTTTCGTTTAGACTTGCCTCCTTATATGCAGATGTATACAGTTGTTAATGTTGAGAATTTGAAATTGTATGAGCCTCCGTTGATTGATGATCAAGGAGAGCATGTTCAGATTCCTTCCATAGATGATTTCTCTCTAGAGTATCTTACAGAACTGCATGAAGACACCATCCTTGACAGGAGAATGCGAACTTCAAAACGAGGAAATGTGGAGTATCTTCGAGTTGGTCTTAAAGGGACGAATCCAAGAAAATCCAAGTGGATTGAGTTTGGAAGGGTGAGGGAACTTTACCCTCATCTTCGCATAGACTGAAAATAGTCTTTTGGAGGTCCAAAAGCTTCCCAATGGGGAGGTGTGATCAGGGGATCAAATTTTGCTCAAAAATTCAAAGTGCTCGGAATCACTTCAAAACAAAGAAGAGCGTAGGCCTCGTCGTTGTGAACCCAACGCAACTCATTTCGTCTCAAACGAACGTCAGGAGCGAGAGATATTGCAATCTGTTCGAAATGTCAAACAGGCAAAAAAGGGGACGTTGACTGTACAGTCTGTACAGTCCATACAGGATGACGTGGCAGGGCCATACAACTGTATGCTGATGTGGCATGTGATGACATGGAAAATTTTGGTTGGTAGTTGAGGGCAAATGGTATCTTGACACGTGGCATCGTTTGGACAAGTGATTGGGTGCCACGTGGCCCAGTCATGGGCTGCCACATGGCACCCCGGTATTTGTTGTTGTTTTGTTTGTTAAAATGTATTGGAGTCCGTGGGGTTCGACCCCTGGACCTCCCCACCTCATAGCGCCTTCACAATGTCTGTCCGACCAACGGACTACCGTTTATGCTTTGATATATATATGGATTGGTATATATTTGAATTTAAACTATGTAATAAACAGCGGGGGGTCGAGCCGGGGCTTAGCCCCGACCCGCAGTCATATCATTATTACATGTGACCATATATGTATATACCACACGGGAGTTGTGTTGTAACAGATCTAGCCCCGACCTCCGTGGAATGGCATGGAATTTATGTATAAGCCTTGGTTCTATTGTATGTGTTAGATGACCCTTGGCTACATGGAAAGGTGCGCGGGTGGTTTCAAAACGATTAACAATTTAGCCTTTTTTGCCAATGCGCAAGGTCATATGACCTCCACGTGCCCAGGTGCTAGGCGGTTAGGGGTTGGCACGCCCATAACCGTCCTACAGTTTGCACTGTTGGCACGGTTACGCCTGGTGCTAGGTTTTTATGCTATATATTGCGTGTGTGCTAGGTTCATGACACAAGGGTGTGTTTTGTAGATGCAGAAACAACAAGCTTGAAGGGGGGACTTCCAGGAGGCTTAACTTCTTCGTTTTTCGACCGATTGAGGTGCCAAAAAAGACCAGCTAGGGGTTTTTGGACACTCTGAAGCCATTGGAGAAGTCAGTTGGTCAGTTTGAGCATTGTATGGCATGTTTTTGAGCATTTTTGAGAAATTAATAATAATGATCCATTGGAAGCTAGACCAGGAGATGTAGCCCAAGAGAGGGGTGAACTCCTTTATCAATTGTTGTGTTTATGTGCTTATGTTCATTGATTATGCTGATGTCTATGAGTATTTTACATGAGTAATCCTTTAATGTATGTGTTGCAAAGTTGATCCATTTTCTTTTAACACACAACATTACTTGCAATAATTTCAATATTTTTCAAGTCTTCTTCATTTTTAGATCAGACAGAATCAAAGATAATGATGAGAGATCTTATACACTTCCCCTCCTTACTATCAATAATCACACCTACCAACCTTTGCATAAATGTTTCACAAAGACACATATGTAGCAGCATTCTGAGGTTCCAACTCAAAAGGCATTCTACTACTAATTTCCTTGGCTCCATATTTACATGGAGTATACAACTACCAAACAATCCCCCCACAGAGTAGTGTCAGGTTGACATGGATTACTTTTAATCAAATTTTTCTTCCTCGTCAAGGTGACCAACGCAACCATGACGGTCACCCATACAAGTCTGAATGATTCACATATGGTGAGATGTCATTGTCTTGATTCATGGACAGAAAATAGAACTGGCCTATGTTGACTAGCCCTGCATGGCTACTTGCTAATAGAATAATAGTAAATGTGATGTGGTTGGGCTTCTTAATTTTTTTTGTGTCTCTGTGGGTTCTTCTTATAGAAACATAATGTGTTGCGACCATATAGCTAACTAGATTGTCAAGATGGATGAAAGATATTTCTATAAATCCAATAATCCATTACATTATGAGTACTAACACTATGCTTCAAACATGTTTTCTAACCAACTGACTAGAGAGTTTTAATCCTATTTTAGGGTTTTCTTTAAGGTTTTGAAGAACATTAAATACTATATTAGTAGAGAGCTTGATGTCAAGAAAACCCAATTCTTTGTTTTTCTACATCAGGTTCATTCATACCTGGATCTCTTCTCACTACCCACTGTATCTATAACATCCATTTCCTAAGTATAAAATTTGGCATCTTTGTCTTCTTGTCCGTAACCATAAGGTGGTTGTGAAGGTGAAACATATCAATGCAATCGTTTCTTTTGTTGTTAGTTGAAAGAATGCATGCTTAATATTTCTATACAAGATATCTACTTTCTCTTCATGCCTCATGATTGAGTTAAAAAACCATTCCAGAGACCTTATAATTTTCTAGTCATCTTTCTTCCTCTAGCACCATATGAAGATCAAATCCTTATATCTAACAACTTGATAGGATTGTTTTGGAAAAGCTACGAATAGCCCCTCAAATATTTAACCAACTGCACCACTTGGGTAATGTTCCTTGCATATTTTGAATGGAAAGAGATTCCTTTCAAATAGACAACAACATTATGTTTGAAGCCATCCCAACTTAATTGAAAAAATATTATGAAAAGAAGAGCTGCCACTATCTTCCTTTACTTTAGAAGCCTCAATCAAAATTTGTTTACAAAACTAGGAAAGATATGCTTCAAAGGATCATAAGTCCACTTTACTAGAGGAGGTGAGTTTTTGATATACGTTGATGGGATTCCAACCAATATCATTGTGAAGTATACACTATCCTTCACATATGGCCTTGAGAATAGGATCAATCCTGGCCATGCAATACTAAACTTTATAAGTGCAATGCAAACTTACAAGCATGTTCCTATTATGGCTTATATAATTAAATTAGGTGAGAAAAGGTTCCTTGACAAGTATGTGAAGGACAATTTAATTAGATGAGAAAAAGTTCCTTGACAAGTATGTAAAGGACGGTCCTTATGCCATTGGGTTATTGAGAATTTACAATGGCATTGTTTATCTTGACAATATCCAAAGTCAACATCCTTAGATGTAATACAACCAGATCAACAACAAGCATCCTTGAAGGATCCTCAGATGTAATAATTATTCATACACTTGTAGTGTTACCATAATTTTTTATGGTGTTATTGATTTCTGCACTGGTATTTTTATGAAATATTTGATTAGAATATGGCCAGAAATTGGTGGTTCATTTTCTTCTATGGATAGGAGGAAGTGTTGGAAATAGCATAGTCCATGTGTTATGATTATATCACTTAGACAAGACAAATTGGACTGTAGTTGTTAATTCTATTAGAAGCATTTCCTTTAGGAACAAGACTTTTTATAAGTAGCATGGAGTTTTGGTATCAGCTGAACTAATTTTATCAAATTGTTATGAATATTTGTGTCTTCTCTTATTTATAATTGGGTTTTTTTTCCAATATTAATGACAACTAGTAGGGGAAGTGTAACATACCCGATCCCCTAATTACCCCTTTTGTGGATGGGGTATTAAAATTTCACTTTCCTCGATCATCTCAAAAACTTCTTCTCGATGGTTTCATTGTCTTCTCTCATCAAGAGCTTTCCAATGACGAAAATGTTTCTCAAAACAGAGCTCTAGAGTGAAACTTATGACTTATGAAACTCTCGGGTTTACACGGTCATCAACTCTCTCTGCGATGTGGCATCCCACAGCTCGTGCCTTCAGACGTGGCATCAATGTGGTGTGTCTAGTCTTGCCACGGTGGACCCTCGGTCCACGCAGGCCTATAGTTCTCATCGCTCGGTCTTTCTCCCAACACGCTTCTACGCTGACCCCGACAGGTATGGTATCGGGGAATAATCCCCTTTGATTCTGCCCATTCAGAGGCGATTCCACTACTCCTAACTGAAGGCATCGAGGGTATTCCCATTTTGATACTGTTCATTCGAGGTTCAAACAACTCATGAAATTTTTCCACTCCGAGTTCAGGGTATCGAGAATATTCTTTTTCGATTCCAAGAAGACTTGTTTGTTCATTTATCCACAGATCGACGACTATCATCGAGCTTCATGCATACATCTATCAACGACCTGGATTTACACTCGAATACCCTCCTGTTCAGAGTATTTGCATACCAGTTCATCACGCTATTTCCAAGGTCTTCGCTAGTGAAGTACGTGCGTCCCTCTCATCATTCCGACCACCAATCACACACTGGCAGGGTTTAATATTATTAAAATATATATGTGTGTGACCTATTTAAAAACTCTCGTTATCGCTCCAATAGGTCAGGCTTTATTTGCATGCTCCCTCCCTATTACTCCGAGGAGTCAACTCCGAATGACTTCGCTATTGGTTCGTGTTCGTACCTCCCATTCATCCGAAAACCAATCACGAAGATGTATGCAACCTTTATGAACACAATGGTGATCCTAGTCAGCAAAGTACATCATGATGACATCACTTCTTCACTTGGTTTCATTTACATGAGGTCCACTGTGATCTATGGCGGATAATCCTCATGGCTTTGTCTCGATGGATGGCTTAGATCGTTTCTTGGACTTCCCCTATTGGACTACCTCCACCTCGGCATCTAGGCTCATCCCAACCAGGGAACTCTGTCCATATCGCCCAAAAGGGATCTAATGTTCCAAGATCATCCACGGACATCCTCCGAAAGATCAACAACCCTTGTTGATTTTAGAGTACTCACTCCATGGGTTTCACACTCAACGTCGACGGAGAGTCGTGATGATGCAAGAGCATCACACCAACTCATCAACGCATCAATAGCCAGTGCAACATCACACTAGGAGAGAGAAGATCCCAAGGAAAGAGAAGTGCCAACCTTCTCATTTTGTTTTAAATTTATCAATTTAATGTAATTAAAGTTTGAAAGGCTCGAGGAGGGTTGAGACATTGTATTGTGTAAGGCTAAGTGTAAGTCGCCTTTAATGGCTGACAAATAGATGGATCTAGATCTGATTTGGACTAGATGTAGATTAATTGTAATTTAATGTAAGTAGACGGAGGAAGGCCCGAGAAGCCCCTCTTTTGTAAAAATCCCAATGTATTGAGATCAAAAGGCATTAAAATGTAGAGAGAATCTCATGAGAAGAGCAAGAGAAGAGAGGAGAGAAAAGAATAACTGAGACTCTATTGCAGTCCAGTCTTGTAAACATTGTAAAATACATTCAGATTTAATACAAAAGTAGATTTCCTTGCATGTGATTTTGTGTGTGTGTGTTCTTTGTTTATGAATGTTTGTTTCTGAGTATTTATTGTGCATGTTTATGAATGTCATGAATGTATGAATGTTCCATTTGCAGGAATAGATAGAATTCTCTATCGGTAGGTTTCTAAGTGTTTTGGACTCTCGCGGTTGTGCAAGGAGTGCACATTAGAGTTGTTAAAAAACTCTAAAAAGCATGCGCAAGGAGTGCGCAAGAAATCAAGACGGAGTTCTGTGAAGAGCGTGTCAGGTGGGCACACCAGAACTATTCATAAATCTCAAAAGAGATAGTGCAAGGACTGCACAGAGTGAGTGCAAGGAGCGTGCCTACACTCATAGCAGTGTAAACGCTCAAGGAAAGGCTATGCAAGGAGTGCACATCAGAGTTACTGAAGACTCTGAAGATCCAATGCAAGGAGTGAGGAGATTGAACCACTGACAGGTTCAAATAAGATTAGGAGAGATAGTGTGAGTTTGTCCAGAGCAGAGGTGCAAGGAGTGCACATCAAATTTACTGAACACTCTAAGATTCAGTGCAAGGAGTGCGTAGGTGAGTATTTAAAGTTCAGGACTCAAGAGGAGAGTGCAAAGAGTGCATGAAGCCAACACACTACTGGAGTATTGGTAAATCTCAAAAGGAAGAGCGCAGACATCCCAGAGAGTGTTGAAGGAACACTCTGATAGTGTTGAAATCTCAGGAGAAAGAGCATGAGTGCCAAGAGAGAACTAGAGGTCATCCGAGGAGAAAAAAGGGACTCAACCCCTTTGAAGTTCAAGAAATTATAAGCTCAGAGGAGAGATAGCACAAAGCATTCAGATGAGACTTCTTTAAGTCTCAAGCTCAGGAAAGAAGCACAAGTGTGCGCCAGAGAGCAGTCTAAGTCTTAGACTGAAAGAGGAGCGTAAGGAGTGTGCCCACACTTCATCTGAAATAGTTGATTAAATCTCGGGAGGAGTAGCATTCTCATGACATGAGCAGAGGCCAGGGATTCAACCCTGCAGAAGAAGATTCAAAGGCTTTTCCTTTGAAAGGTTAATAAATCCTTGTTGGAAGGAAACAAAAATAACATTAGAGGAGGAAAAGCTACAGCAGCCGCCGTATTGGCTACGGAAATAGGTCTAGACCATTAGATCTACGTCTAGACAAGAGGAGGCGAGCGCAACAGCGGAGAACAGATTTGAGCCATCGGATCTGAGCGCAAGGATCAACCACCGTTGGATCCAAGTAAGGCTCACAACCGATAAACCTTTAAGTCCTTCGTACTTCGTTGCTTCGACATTGTTTAGGTGTGCGTTGTGGAGCAAGAAAATTCCCCGAAGTCCTAAAGTCCAAAATTAATCTTGAGTGTTGGTTATAAGGCCACGTGTCAGCAGATCAAGCATAGTTTGGGAGTGCAACACTTCGACAGAGTTGGGTCGTGGTGTAGACAGGAGGAGAAAACCCTGAAGCTCCAAAGCTTGGAGCCGATCCTGACGAAATCAACCGGTACACATGTCGATAGATCGTGTGTTCGAAGAATTGACACTCTGGAGGAATTGTGAGTCGAGTCACTTTGGGTCAGAAGTTTCCCAAAGCCCCAGGGTCCAAAGTTAATCTGGACCATCGGTAGACGAGGACATGTGCCCGCAGATAAGTAGTTACCCGGAAGTCCAACAGTCTAGGAGAACGGAGGTGTGAAGTATTAAGGTGTGAGAAATCTCGAATGCCCGAAGGCCAAAGTAGATCTCGATCGTTAGTTGAGGGGGACACGTGGAGTGTAGATCCTAGTCCTTCACCAATTTGGCTTTCAACAATCTGGAGGATTGGAGATGATAATGGGAAGGAACTCCTGAAGCTCGAAGTTACGAAGAAGATCGCGGTCGTTAGTTTGTTGAGGATTGTGGACCATTGGATCTGTAAACCTCTAGAGAATTCATCAGTTCAACATTCAGAAGATTTGGAGGGTTTTGTAGTGGAGAGCTCCGAAGTCCCGCAACCCGAAGTAATTTTAGACCATAGTTCTAGGATAGAGTGGGACTGTTGATCCCAAAACCTATCCAGAAGTTCGGTATTCGCATGAACTATGTGTTTGGACGGGAAAAACTCTCGAAGATGGAACCCCAAAGTTGCCAGCGGGTCGTAGATCTTAGCAAAGAGTTGGGACCATCGATTCCCATATCTGTATGGAGGTTCACAAGTTCAGTGTTCGGAGGAGTGAAAGTATTTTGGTGTTGAAACCCCTGGAGGCTAAAGCTTTGGAGCTTCGAAGTAGCGCATTTTGTTAGGTGCTCGGTCATATCCCTTGGTCACATGCTATTTTGGCCAACGTTAAGGGGCTAGCGCTCGAAATTGATTTTAAAGGTTTAAAGGGGCTTAGTAAAAGCGCCAATGAGTCTTTGTTGAACCTGCAGGAGAAATTTAAAGGACCTATGTGCATTTGGAAGGGATCTGAGAGTCGTTTTAGCTTAGAAGAAGAACAATCCTAGACCGGGAGGTCGCACGAGCCCTGGGAGTGGTGGGGGTTTGCATCGATTGGTATCAAAGCACAAAAGTGGTTTTTTCTGATACCATCAAGTGGTATCAGAGTGCAATTTTTTTTTTTCTGATACCATCCAGAGGTATCAGAGCGCAGAAAAGGTTTTGTCTGATACCATCAAGTGGTATCATAGTAGGATTATGTTTGCAGACAACAGACAGAAAAGAAGTGGTAAAGTAGGAGAGATAGAGTGTTGATGCTCTGTTGTGTGTGAAGAACTGATTGCAAGTGTACAACAGACAATGAACTTTCTAGGAGGGCAGGCAAAGGAGAAAATGGCTATTGAAGGCCATAGACAAGGTCTGAGAGGAGACCGCAAGCAGATGAGAAAATAAGAGATGCACAAAGAGCTCAGGGAGACCAAAGAGAAGCTCAATAGGTTAATGTAGAAGATCAACTGAAGATATCAAAGATTTCCAGGACGACAATAAGAAGAGATCAGTCGAAGATCTCGTAGACTATCAGGAGGGAAGAAATAAAAATTCAAATTTCTAGGTGGGAAAGGAAGAGATGAGATTGTCTGAGAGTCTCAAGAACTCAGAGAGGAGTTCAAATCATCAAGGAGTGCTGACAGAGGAGAAGAAATAGGAGATGAGACTGTCTGAGAGTCTTATGGACTCAGAGAAGAGTTTGGATCAGCAAGGAGTGTTGATAGGAGAGGAGGAATAGGAAGGAGAGAAGCCTCATCAACATGAATATTCATGTGGGGTTGCATACCATGTGAATGAAGATGATAAGAAGTTAAATACTTCAACTCTTGAGGAGGAAGATTAGAGGTGCATTATGATCATTGGAGGAATCAACATATTCCTTCCAAGAAGCCCAGTAGAGGAAGAGACCATTGGGCCAAATGTTTTTAAAACTAATACTTTATGTGATGCAAGTGCAGATTGTCGTGGAGGAGGAGAAGGTGGAGATACTGAAATCTGCCCAAGAGATGAGAGAGGAAGAAGAAGGAGAACATCTTCCCACAGTTTGGAGGGAAGAAAAGACCATGACCATATTTTGATGGTAGGGGAGATTAGAGTATCTCTTGAAAATGGATTAGAAGAAAAGTCCAATGAAGATGTTTCTTGTAAGGAAGTTGACAGAAAACCCACATATTTTTTCATTTCAGAAGATAGAAGGAGGAGAAAATAAGAGCATTCAGTAGAATCGCATCCAGAAGATTGTCCTGGAGGAGGAGAAGGTGGAGATACTGAAATCTGCCCAAGAGATGAGAGAGGAAGAAAAAGGAGAACATCTTCCCACAGTTTGGAGGGAAGAAAAGACCATGACCATATTTTGATGGTAGGGGAGATTAGAGTATCTCTTGAAAATGGATTAGAAGAAAAGTCCAATGAAGATGTTTCTTGTAAGGAAGTTGATAGAAAACCCACATATTTTTTCATTTCAGAAGACAGAAGGAGGAGAAAATAAGAGCATTCAGTAGAATCGCTCATAAATTGCATCAAGGGAGATGAGCGAAGGACGACTGTAGAATTGGAACCTGCAGTACAAGAGAGGGTAGAAGACAACATGGATTTTTCTTATCTGTGTGAATAATTGGAAGCCCCGGGAGAAAGGGTAATAGACCAGAGTCATCTCATCCAACCAGTCATGTTGGAGATTAATGAAGGAAAGGAAATGCACTAGAGCGGACTGCAAGAAAGGATCCAACCCATGAATAAGTTGGACAAGGAAATAGAGGAAATCAGGAGGTTGATGCTAAATACATCACATGAGACAGTTTGCAGTAGATGGAGGATGACAAGAGGAGAGACTGCAACAACAGTAGATGGAGGATGACAAGAGGGGAGACTAACGCAGCAGTAGGACAACAACAACAACATCAAAGTAGGAGAGCAGGTGGTCAACTCCAAAATGAAGTTTGGGACCCTAGAGGATCTCAACAGCAGAGCAAAGGAGCCATGAGAAGGAGCTCATGATTTTTGTCAGCATGGGAGTATGATGAAACTCATCTACGCGTCAGCAGCCAACACAACATTGCACTTGGAGGGAGAAGATCCCAATGAAAGAGAAGTGTCATCCTTCTCATTTTGTTTTAAATTTGTCAATTTAATGTAATTAAAGTTTGAAAGGCTCGAGGAGGTTTGAGCCATTGTATTGTGTAAGGTTGAGTGTAATTCGCCTTTAATGGTTGATAGGTAGAGGGATCTAGATCTGATTCGAACTAGATGTAGATTAATTGTAATTTAATGTAAGTAGGTGGAGGAAGGCTTGAGAAGCCCCTCTTTGGTAAAAATCCCAATGTATTGAGATCAAATGGAATTAGAATGTAGAGAGAAGCTCATGAGAAGACCAAGAGAAGAGAGGAGAGAAAAGAAAAACTGAGACTCTATTGCAGTCCAGTCTTGTAAACAATGTAAAAGGAATTCAGATTTAATACAAAAGCAAATTTCCCTACATGTCATTCTCTGTGTGTGTGTTCTTTGTTTCTGAATATTTGTTTCTGAGTATTTATTGTGCATGTTTTTGAATTCTATGAATGTATGAATGTTTCATTTGCAGGAATAGATAGAATTCCTTGTCGATAGGTTTTGGGTGTTTTGGACTATCACGGATGTGCAAGGAATGCACATTAGAGTTGTTAGAAAACTCTAAAAGGCCTGCGCAAGGAGTGCACAAGAACTCAAGAAGGAGCTATGTGAAGAGCATGCCAGGTGGGCACACTAGAACTATTCATAAAGCTCAGAAGAGGTAGTGCAAGTAGTGCATAAAGTGCGTGCAAAGAGCGTGCCTACACTCATAGCAGTGTAAAAGCTCAAGGAAAGGTTGTGCAAGGAGTGCACATCAGAGTCACTGAAGACCCTGAAGAGCCAACGCAATGATTTGGATTTCAGGGGTTGAGATCTAGATGGCTTGAATGTCGAGAGAGGAGGAGCTTAGACATTCCAATATTGGATGAAGAAAAAACATGGACAAGCACATGTAAATGAAGCACTTGGGAGGTGAGGCTCAAAGATGGGCCTCACCTCTAAAATTTATTACTAGTAAATCACTCAGAGCTAATTAATCTCATAATGAACAATAGAAAATATGAGAGATGCCAAAATGAGTAACTTAATGTTATGAAAAGGCTTGTTAGGTCTTTATATAGCATTACAAAATAGTCCATTGGACAAAGTCAAAAAGAGCTCATTGAATGAGTCTCTATTATTAGTATAATAGATCTAACTACCCAATTAACTAAGTATTGAAAAATTAAACCCGATACAATAATAGAAAGAGATCTTTAAATGGGTCTCTATTATCATAATAATAGATTTAACTACCCAACTAACTAAGTAGTGGAAAATAAAACCCAATACAATAATGGAGAGATGAGACTCTCTTTGACCCATATGGGCAACCTGTTAGCCCAATCAATTAATGAAGAGGTGGGCATCTCTTTGATCCACATGGACAATATATTAAATTTATGACTTTTGCATTCAAATATAGACCATATACCCCCTTAAAATTCGGATCATTCCTCCCCCCTTAGAAAATGATGGTCCCCGTCATTTCACCCATGCTAAAAAGAGAAACCTCATTATCGTACCATTATGATTACAATGTGAAAATATTGAATGAAGAGAAGGGTTTTGGGTTTTGTGTGGTTGACCCATAACCATGGGTTTGTGGTTGACCCATAACATAGTTCACAATGGCATTGTACATGAGTAGAAAAATAAAGAATTTTTAATAAAATCCCAAAATTTAAAAAAATAATATGGAAAAATCGTGACTTTGGGGGTTGTGAACATCCTTCTGCAAATCTATTCATAACTTCTACTACGGGTGATGAAATCAAATTTCATCAAAGACCCATTTGAGCTACTGAAGATATATTGCTATCAATATATGTATAATGTTCTGAGGTGGCCCATGGATTGAGATAAAGAAGGACAAATTTGAAGGGTGCGTGGCCACGCTGGTTACAGACATGTGCTGCTTCAAACAAAGATATCTCATAAACCAGAGAATGAAATGAAATTCAGTGAAATACCCATTTGATGTATTGAAGAGATATTTATATCCATATGTGGAACTCTTTCTTTAGTTTCCTGAACAGGGAGAAAAATCTTGTTGAATATGGTGGTATGCGCGGCCTTCTTTGGTCAAATACATGCTGAGATTCAATTGATGATATCTCTCAATCCAGGAAGAAAAATGTGATTCCGTGAAATACCCATTTGAGATATTGAAGATATATTTCCAGCCATATTTGGAACTCCTTCATTAGTTTCTTGATCAGGGATAAAAATCGCATTGAAGATGGTGGTATGTGCGGCCTCTTTGGATCAAATACATGCTGAGATTCAATCGATGATATCTCTCAAACTAGGAAGCCAAATGCGATTCCGCAAAATACCCATTTGCGATCTTGAAGATTTATTTCCAATAAGATAAGGTAGATCCTCTGAATTTTTTTTTTATATATTGCAGCACCTCTTTGAAGTTGTCTGAGTGTAGAGGAACATAAAGGATGCCAAGGGTTTGTAGAGCAGCATGGATTGTTGTAGAGGTTGTGGAACCTCTGTGGGAAGCATGGAAACCCTGAAAATATGTTGAAAATGTTGCATACCAATGGATATAGTGGATCCATGTATAGATGTAGTGAATCCATCCATGTATGGTTCTCCTTGTAGTGGTGAACGAAGATCTGAAGGTAAAAAAATCCATGTAGTGCATGTCGACCAACTGTGATGCTTACAATGTATGGCCCGAAAAATGGATTTCGATAGTACCAAAAGGAGGTTGGTGATTGTTGCAAATGTTTGAACCTACAACATGCTTCAAACCATTGTTTCGATGGAGAATGTACCCTCTCTGATACCACTGATCCGGATCTCGGGGTTTGAGATCTAGATGGCTTGAATGCCAAGAGAGGAGGAGATTAGACGTGCTAATATTGCATGAAAAAAAAAACATGGAAAAAAACATGTAAATGAAGTACTCAGGAGGTGAGGCTCAAAGAGGAGCCTCACCTCTAAAAATCATTACTAGTAAATCACTCAGAGCTAATTAATCTCATAATGAATAATAGAAATTATGAGAGAAGCCAAAATGAGTAACTTGATGTTATGAGAAGGCTTTCTAGGCATTTATATAGAATTAAAAAATGGTCCATTGGGAAAAGATCTCATTAAATGAGTCTCTATTATTAGTATAATAGATCTAACTACCCAATTAACTAAGTAGTGGAAAATAAAACCCGATATAATAATGGGAAGAGCTCATTAAATGAGTCTCTATTATTATAATAATAGATCTAACTACCCAGCTAACTAAGTAGTGGAAAATAAAACCCAATACAATAATGGAGAGATGGGACTCTCTTTGACCCATATGGGCAACCTATTAGCCCAATTAATTAATGAGGAGGTGGGCATCTCATTGATCCACATGGACAATATATTAACTTAATGACTTTATGACTTTTGCATCCGAATTTAGACCATATACCCCCTTAAAATTTGGATCACGTAAGGAGTACGGAGGTCAAACCACTGACAGGTTCAGATAAGCTCAGGAGAGATACTATGAGTTTGTCCAGAGCAGAGGTGCAAGGAGTACACATTAGAGTTATTGAACACTCTAAGAGCCAGTGCAAGGAGTGCACAGGTGAGTCTTTAAAGTCCAGGACTCAGGAGGAGAGTGCAAATAGTGCATGAAGCCAACACATTGCTGGAGTATTGGTAAAGCTCAGAAGGAAGAGCGCAGACAACCCGAAGAGTGCTAAATGAACACTTTGATAGTGTTTAAATCTTAGGAGAAAGAGCATGAGTGCCAGGAGGGAACCAGAAGTCATCTGAGGAGAACAAAAGGACTAAACTCCTTTGAAGTTCAAGAAATTATAAGCTCAGAGGAGAGATAGCACAAAGAGTTTGAATGAGACTTCTTTAAGTCTCAAGCTCAGGAAAGAAGTGCGAGTGTGCACCAGAGAGGATTCTAAGTCTCAGACTGAAAGAGGAGCGCAATAAGTGTGCCCACACTTCATCTGAAATAGTTGATTAAATATCAGGAGCAGTAGTGTTCTCAAGATGTGAGTAGAGGCCAAGGAGTCAACCCTGCAAAAGAATATTCAAAGGCAAAGCCTTTGAAAGGTTGATAAATCCTGGTTGGAAGGAAAGAAAAATAACAATAGAGGAGGAAAAGCTACAGCAACCGTCGGGTCGAAGTCCAAACAGGAGGAGGAGCACACAACATTGGAGAAAATATACGAGCCATTAGATCTAAGATCAAGGATCAACCACCATTGCATCCAGGTAAGATGCATGACTAATAAACCTTTAAGTCCTTTGGACTTCGATGCTTCTTCGACAATATTAGGTGTACGTTGTGGAGGAAGAAAATTTCCAGAAGTCCGAAATTAATCTTGAGCATTGGTTATAAGGCCATGTGTCGGCAGATCGACCACAGTTTGGGAGTGTGACACTTCGACAGAGTTGGGTCATGGTGGAGACTGTACAATTTTTAATACAAATTAAGTATTTCTTGTGATTCTCCTGATCTAACAATTAGTTTGCATCCCGATCTTCCATAGGAATGTATTGAAGCAACATGATCTTCCACTGCACACAATCTCTGAGATGATGATATTGGATATCTATATGCTTAGATATATCATGAAACACGGGATTAATCGAGAGTTTAATACAACTTTGATTATCACAATGAATCACTGTCAGATCTAAATGAGAACTAAACAAACCAACCAAGATCTTTCTCATCTAGATAGCCTCACATCCAGCATGACTCGTTTCCATGTATTCCGCTTTCGCTAAACTGAGTGCCACGGATCTCTGTTTCCTACTGTACCAAGAAACAATTGTATATTTGATACTAAAGATACCCCCTGATGTGCTCTTTCTGTCCATTGGGCTGCCCGCCCAATCTGCATCCGTGAAGCCATGCGACTTCACCTCATCCATCTGTCTGTACCATAATCCATACTCGGATGTTCCCTTCAGATATCTCAGGACATGCTTACCTGCCTTCCAAAAGATTTTGGTAGGCTTAACCATCGCTTGACTTAGTTGGTTAACTGCATAGAAAATGTTCAGTCTTGTGTTCACTAAATACATTAGCGAACCCACTAACTATTGATAGAAAGTAGCATCCACTACTTCTCCAGAAGTAGCATCCTCTTTCCTCCAGTTTCTTGGAAGAGGAGTATCCATGGGTTTGCATCCCTCCATGTGAAATTTACCCAGTATCTCCCTTGCATACTTTCCTTGAGACACAAAAATTTCACCATCTCACTGCCATATTTCCAATCCAAGGAAATAATGAAGGAGGCCCAAATCCTTCATCTCGAACTCCTTTGCAAGGTAATCCTTGCATGAGTGTATCAACTGCTCATCACCAATAAATATTAAATCATCAACATAAAGAACAATGATTAAGAGCTTATCCTCCACCAAAATTTGGTATAGGTTTGCATCTGCTTCACTTTTGGTGAAGCCCAATCTGGTGAAATAACTGTATATTCGAGTGTACCAAGCACAGGGTGCTTGCTTCAGCCCATACAGTTCTCTCTTGAGTCTACACACATGTGAATCCCTGTCAAATATCTGATGAATCCGCTAACACATCTTCACTGAGAGTGAAAGGATGGATCTTATGGAAGAGTACCTTGCGACAGGTGCAAAGGTCTCATCATAATCTATCCCCTTGATCTGTGAGAAGCCTCGTGCCTCGAGCCACAAACCTGGCCTTGTATTTCTCCACACTCCCATCAACAACTTACTTTACCTTGTAGATCCATCTTGAACCTACCACTGATTTTTCAACTGGTCTTGGGACAATTTCCCATGCACTGTTTTTGAAAATGGAGTCATATTCCTCCACCATAGCATCAACCCAAGTGGGATCATGCACTACTTCCTGAAAGGAAGATGGTTCAGAAAAAATACATTTACTCATGAGAGCCATGTATCCAACAAATCAATCAGGAGACTGTCTCTGTCTACACTGTGAAGTAGGGGCTCCAACATTCTGTGCAGCATCTAGTCTCAATCTGTCAGCTTCTGTGGTGCACTTTCTGCCATTTCTGATGGATGGCTCTGCTTGAGTGGTTTCCTCCACTCCATGAAATTCCTCATGTGGCTTATCCACATCTTGAGACTCATCTTTGGGAACCAAACAGTTCCTCTTCTGCATGGAAGTCTAGCTCCCTCTCAAGTGAAAACTGCATGGATTTCCCCTCATCAAATTTTACATCTTGTCGCATAACAATGATCTTACTGTTAGGAAAATACACAAGATAATTATGGGGTGTTTCTGTGTACCCCACAAATATCCCAACTTTAGAAATCGGTTCCATCTTCTTCCTGGAATCCTTGGTCACATGCACATAAAAAAATGAACCAAAAATCTTAAAATGAGAAACATCAGGTTTCTTACCAGTGAAAGCTTCTTCAGGTGTACTCATGCCAAGTATTCTATGAGGATAATGGTTTTGCACATAAACTACAGTATTTCATGCTTCCGCCCATAAATTCATTGGTAGGCCCTGATCATACAACATCGCTCGTGCAACACCCACGATCGTTCTGTTCTTTCTCTCCATGACCCCATTTTGCTATGGGTTATGAGGCGCCATGAGTTCTCTTCAAATTCCTTCTTTGCTGCAGAAGTCTTTGAATTCATTAGAGATGTATTCTACACCATTATCACTCCTTAGAGCCTTCACTTGCTTCCCTGACTCTTTCTCCACCAATGCTTTAAACTCACAGAACTTTGAGAATGTTTGATTCTTCTTCTGCATGAAGAATATACAACATTTACGAGAAAAGTCATCAAGAAAAATAACATAATACCTATGTTTTTTTGTTGAAGCAACCGAGAATAGTCCACACACGTCTATGTGAATTCTCTCCAGGATCACCGAAGCATGGTTCTCCTTTTCGTGAAAGGTGGACTTTACATACTTCCCCAGGATGCACCCCTTGCACTGATCTAACTAAGCAAGTGTTCCCCTTGGAATTCCAATAGATATTTGTTTCATGATCTTCAAGGCTCCATGATGAATATGGCCCAATCGCCTGTGCCATAATTCACCCTCATCTCGACTCACCACTTTTTCTACCTTTCCCACCATGGAAACGCAACCATCTACCTCCAACATGTAGATATTCTTAACTCGAATCCCTATCTTCTTGACTTGACCCATTTCTTTATGTCACAGGTAGGATTTTCCATCACTGAAAACAACGTCATTGCCTCTGTCTTCCAACATTGCCACTGAGACTAGGTTTTTCTTCAGACCTGGAACATGCATAACATTTTTCAATTTAAATGGTTTACTTGACTCCCTTTGAAAGGTAATGGTACCAATACCAATCGCATTGTATCGTCCATCGTCGCCCATCTCTATATGCATTCTGAGATCTTTCTCCTCCAAGTCACTGAAAGACTCTTTATCTCCCATCATGTGGAAGGAAGTGCCACTATCCAAATACCACATTGATCCTGATGCACTTGAAGCCATGCATGTGATCAAAGAGAAGTCAAGTTCAAATTATGAGACAAGAGCCTCACCAGTTGCATCTCCAGCAACCGTCTTGTTCTTTCTCTTCTAAGGAAAGTTAGTAGCGAGATGCCCATGTTCGTGATAGTGAAAACACTTCACTTTGGGCAAATCCAACTTCTTGACTTTAGACTCGTATTTTGAATGGAATTTCTTCCCTTTCCATTTCCTTGCCTTGGCAGTCAAAGCACAATCCTCTTCATCATCACGCTTTGATGAAGATCCATCTCTGGTTTTCTACCTGAACTCCTCCTGCACTAGATCCAACCATAGTTGTTCCCAGTCTGGCAATTTTTCCCTTTCACCTATTATCTCAACTAGGTCTCCACTGGATCTAACATGCATGTAGTTAACCATGGTGAATATTCAGTTGCATGTGAGTTCACTTATTGTGAATTAATTAATAAGTAATTCCTCTCACTAGTGCAAGTTTAATTACAACTAGTACAACTGAGATTAACTCACTTAACTACACTTATAATTCTGTTACAACTCCAAATCACTCATTTATAAAAGAGATAATAGATTAATATTTATTGTCCAATTTATTTAAGGGACAAGTAAATTAGACACATGTTTCTTGTTGACTTTTCAACACAGACAGGAGGAGAAAACCTCGAAGCTCCGAAGCTCAGAGTAGATCCTGACCATTGAAGTTAGGTACACATATCGATAGATCATGTGTTCAGAGAATTGGCACTCCAGAGGAATTGTGAGGTGATTCACTTTGGGTCAGAATTTTCTCGAATTCCTTGGGTCCAAATTTAATCTGACCATCGATAGACGAGGATACATGTCTGCAAATAAGAAGTTACCCGAAAGTTTATCAATCTGGGAGAACAAAGATGTGAAGTATTAAGGTGTGTGAACTCTCGAAGGCTAGAAGTCTAGAGTAGATCTCGACCATCAATTGAGGGGGACATGTGGAGTCTAGATCCCAATGCTTCGCCATTTCGGTGTTCAGAAGTCCAGAGGATTGGAGATGATAATGGGAAGGAACTCCCAAAACCCGTAATTACGAAGGAGATCCCAGTCGTTAGTTTGTTGAGGATTGTGGACCATTGGATCTGCAAACCTATGGAGAATTCGACAGTTTGATGTTTGGAGGATTTGGAAGGTTGTGCAGTGGAGAGCTCCGAAGTCCTGGAGCCCGAGGTGATTTTAGACCATAAGTCTAGGATAAAGTGGGACCGCTAACCCCAAAACCTATCCAAAAGTTTGGTATTCGCAAGAACTGTGTGATTGAATGGGGAAAACTCCTGAAGCCAGAGCCCCGAAGTTGTTCACGAGCCATATATCTTGGTGGAGAGTTGGGAATGTCGATTCCCATATCTGTTTGCATATTTGAAAGTTCAATGTTCAGAGGAGCAAAAGTATTGTGGTGTTGAAACTCTCAGAGCCCCAAGCTCTTGTGCGTCGAAGTAGCGCGTTTTGTTAGGCATTCGGTCACATACTATTTTGAATGATGTTAAGGGGCTAGCACCCAAATTTGATTTTAAAGGTTTAAAGGGGCTTAGTAAACTCAGCCGTGGGTCTTTGTGTGCATTTGGAAGGGATCCAACAAGGATTTGAGAGTTATTTCAGCTCCGAAGAAGAACTATCCTAGACCAGAAGGTTGTGTGAGCCCCTGGGAATGGTGGGGGTTTGCATCATAGGATTTATCCATATTGTCATATCAATGGTTGAGATCATGTGTCATCCTCATTCCGATTAAGGGTTCATATTTAATCCTCATGTAAAATCAATGGCCATGATCATCCGAAACAAATTTGGGGCTTTTCCACTGATTTAACAGTCCAAGCCCGGACTTTGCCATTTTCACAATGGTATTTCCTTGAGTCCTTCACAAGTCTTGATGAAATTCAATGTAACATACCCAGCTACCCAGGACGGGTCACGCGACTTAAAAACAATGATTTCATTTGTATATATATAAATATTTAAGCAGAGAAATATATTCTGCAAATACACAGACTCATGCAGAAATAACAGTGAACATATACATGAAACTTACACAGGCAATACCCATAATTATAACACATGTATAAATACACAACATGTGTTGGATTACTGAGAGGGGGAGTGAATCATTAATAACGTAATTATAATCCTTTTTCTTCAAATTTTATATTAATGTAGAATTATTATCCAATAATGAGAAATAATAAATAAACAATCACACACATACATAATACACCAGTGTTTTATGTGGAAACCCAAATCGGGAGAAAACCACGGAATGCTTTTTCTTATATGTCTTGAAGAATTACATTCATTGGAAGCACCAACTACCTTTGTTTTCTAGCTGCAACTGGAAGGAGGCTCCAACCCCCTAGTTTCTCAGGCTACAACCTGAGGGAAGCTCCAACTCCCCAAATCTTTGGCTACAACCAGAAGGAGGCTACAACCCCCAATGTTCTACGGCTACAACCAGAAGGTGGCTACAACCACCTGTCCTTGCCCCATCCTACCACCTTGAAGTAGAAGTAGAATGATGGAACCACTGTCACACTATCACTGTGAGCTATACCACTATAAACCTGTACCAATAAATCTAAACCATGCATCAACCATGCATCAACCTATACCATAAACAAATGCATCAACCATGCACCAAATTGTAATCAACCTATACCATAAACAAGTGCATCCAACCATGTGCCAAGTATGTACCAATCATGTGTCAACTATTCATCAACTATGACTCATCAATATGTACCAACATCATCAAATATACACCTCATGTATGTGCGCCAACTCATCAACTACTTGTCTCAATCATGTACTCAACATCTACCTAAACCAAAATCCCTCATCAATTTCATCATCTAAATCTGATTTGTAGCTCTATAATAGACCTGGTGTATATGATCACATTCCTACAAACCTTCCTTAAATTTAAAAACAAGAGACTATCATTTTCATCAAACTTTTCTTTATTCTCACATGCCTAGTTTTGGATTAGTCAACAACCCTAACTTGAAGTAATCATAACTTTTAACCTGTAATGTATAAATATCTGAAACTAATATACAATGTTCTTCAATTTTTTTTATGCCATTCCTCCAAGTGGAACTACTTGGAACCTCTCATAAAATAAGTTATAGCAAAAATGACATACCTTGCTGAATTCTGGCTTATTCTAGAGAGCGACCTTGTAGAGCGTGGCCTGCACAAAATATTTTATGAAATGATCTGAAACTATTACCAAAAATACAACCAACTATAAACTAACCAACACAATTTGTCTCACTGAATTTGGATCTGTTATGAAGAAGTTATGACATTTTTACCCGAAACACCTGATTTTGACTAGTTCCAGGACTAGCCACAAACCCTATTTTCCACAGAGTGTAAATCCAAAAATACAATGACCCACGAGCTTAATTTTTAATCCCAAATACTTGGATATGTTTTATCACTTGCATAGAAATTTTAGGATCTGAATCATTATAGAAAATAAGTTATAGTGAAAATGGTGAGATGACCTGAAAATAACATACCTTAGAAAGCACCATCAAAAGAATTTATCCTTCCTTGCATTTCGGCCTTCTTTTCTTCACTTTCCTCAGAATTTTGGATTATATATCATTTGTATACCTCAGAAACCTATAGATATTCAATATGCTCACGTTTTTTTAAAATAAGAGATCCTTGCCTCTTATTTATACTCTCCAAGTAGCTTCCTTAAAAACATCTTCTAGGTCACTTGGCCCCACTTTCCTTATTTTAGGGTTGGGTCCACTTCTAATTTCTCCATTAAAATTATTATTGAAATAATTTATTTTG
>ML776845.1:1991802-2010862 GCA_009831015.1 Picea engelmannii
TATCTTCATCTTGGAGGTTTATCCCTCCCTTTACAGTTAGAATTTGTAGCTACCTTTGGAAGTCATTACTTCCCTTGAAAAATAACTATTGATTATTTCTCATATATTATGCATGGTGTATTGGTGTAACTCTTATACTATTGTTCATTTATCATTGGATATAATTGAATGATTTAAGTATAAGTTGAAAAATGTTTAAATTGTACTTGATATTGATTCACCCCCCTCTCAGTATCAACAGATTTATCTTATGATGCCTCTGCCTTATCCTTTCTTTCATATTATCAACAGAGGATAAGTTGGTCATTGCAAAATCTCCCAATGAGCCTACCACCTCTGTAAAAAAATATTCTTCTTCCAAATTATTCCCATCTAATAATACTCTGTGATATTTTACCATTGCACCCTCTCTCATGTGCATTTCTCTCTTCACTAAGGCATTTCTTTTCTTACTGAAAAAGAACTCAGTGGGAGGTATCTCCTCGACAAGGATAGGTATGAAATAGCTTATGAACATTGCCTCTATATTAGGGTTTCCTCTGGTGGACTGTAATGGAGTGATAACCTCAATGGGGTTTTCAATTTCTGTGGATAACTTTTTCCAGGCTTCTTCAGTAGTTGATTTCTCAGGCGAAGACGGAGGTTTATCTTCTCCATTCTTTATTATTGTCTCCTTTTGATCTTTTCCCTGGTTGTCTAATATTTGCATCTTTGGGATATTTCCCTTCAAGTTTGAGACGCCAACTTTCTCTAGGTTTTCTAGGGTTTCTTGTTTGGTAAATTTTTTGACTTCTGGGTTTTAGGTCTCTTCTTGTTGTGTATCTGTAGATTTTAGGCTTTTCCCTTGTAATATTTTAGGTAGGCCACTTCTCCGATGTTTTTGGAAATTGTAAGACACATTCATGTCACTAGCTAGCAGAGCTCGAACTCGGCTTAGAAATTCTTGGTAAGATCTTACCCCTTGGAACATTTCTTCATGAGGGGATTCTTCATGTTCATACTTTTTAAGATTGCAACTAGCCATATGATTTCCCACGAGTCTCTGTGGGTCGTGTTTCTTGAACTCAATGCTAACTAGTTTTATCTCCTCTAAAGCTGTAGCCTCCACCCTGGAGTGACCAAAATCCAATAAGGCAAATGAACCAATAGACAAAGGAAAAGATGGCCATACCTTTTTCTGCACAGCTTTTATGTCTTTGTTGATCCTGTCGAGTACAGTTTGTTGTGCAACTTCACGACACACTAGTCTGTCTGGTAAAAATTGCGGTAATGCATATGGGGGGACCAAGCAACCGAAAAATATGATGTAAGAGAAATGTTCCTCTGTGTACCAGTCCGCCACTTTACCTAGGCTAACCATAACCTTGTCTAAAATTCTTGGTGGTGGATGAACAAATATAACAATATGCATCGACATGAATACCCAATTAAAGATTTCATAAAAGAAATATTTTGTCTTCTATTCCCAGAGATTTGAATGGTAATCATGAATTGGTTTTGCATTGTCTGGAGTCTAACTCCATCTCATCAGTAGGAAAGGTGTCATGAAGCAGACAACGTCCATAACATAATATGACATAGAGAATGAAGTTGGTTTCCCTTTGGTTTTCTTCGTTTGGTATTCTGCAATTTCGCTAACCATATTTTCTGACAATATCTTTTCCTGGTCAAAATAAAATCCTTCGACCACTGAGTGAATAATGGGAACCCATGGTAAGAAGAAATAAGTTGTGTTCTCTTTTCCATAAATTTTGCACATCATCATGGCTATATACATGAACTGTGGTTCAAGAGATGAGATGGAATATAAACTGTGTGATTCGGCTCTGAACTTTTCAGGGCGTGAACACCAGTCTTTGATCAGGTTGGAAAGACTCTTTCCAAACTGATCACACTCCTTATTATTAAAATTCTCTAGAAAATTGGCGTTATAAACAAATTTTGATGTTGCAGACAATTTATACATGACCTGTATGTGTTCCAGTCGAAACAACCCAAAAACTACTTTCTAAGAGTTGAATATCGTTTGAGTCGGGATATCTACATGATCCAGTTCCCATCTGATCATGTCGATGTAAGGTAAAAGCCTCGGCCTAGTTGCTATCTTATGCAGTTATGTTTGAGCGATAATCTTATATTTGGTAGATAAATTACCCTTTTCATTGTCGCTCGAATCATCGGGACAGTTTACCACTTCGTATTGTATGGTGTTGAACACACATGTCCAGGTTTTGACCTTGTTTATACTTATGGGCGAAGAATCTGAACTAACGTCTATGTTCTGGTTAGAAATTTCACCCTCTACTTTAGGCACTTCCCGTGGAGCCATGATATCAAATTCATAGTTATGTTACATGTTGCAAAGAATTAGAATGCAGAAAACTAGTTATTTTTCTAAGCCAGCTCTAAGAAAACAAGAAAGTGATTCAGAACTAAAAAAATTCTTTGGCTTAAGTGCATAAACCATGCGTATACCTTTAATAAAAACACGTTTAATTCCCTTAATAAAAAATATTTGGGCGTTAAAATCTAATCTTATTTGGAATCATTTCCCCAAATCAGACATTGATGTCATTTATGGTCAATATATAGGGAAAAGCATAGAATTTGAAAGTATCTGAGTTAATTTTGAGCAATAAATTAATTAGAGTATATTCTTCATTTAGTACCTTAATTAATCATACCTATCACTTAATCAAGTTTTGGAATTTCAGATCTTGGGGATCTTTAAAGAAGTTTAAACCAAGACTTACGAAGCGTGAAGTCACGACAGGCTTTAATTAACTATAATCATACTCAACACTCTTAAATAATCACGATTAGTTTTAAAATGTTGGGGTTTAGGGTATCGGGGATTCAAACCCTTTATATGTAAGAGCATCCTGAATCGTGAAGTTGCGACAATATTTACTCTTTGTTAATCTTACTTAATCATTAATGAACTTGTCTTAACATTTTAAAACTTTCGTGAGTTCGGGGATCAGGACTTCGAAGATGCTCAATATTGAACCTTCGTACTTCACGAAATCTCGACTCCAGAAATTTCAAAAGCGAACCTTTATATAGATTGATTCATTAATTGAAAAGGTGGCTCAATAATATACTAAGACATTTAAACCATTGGATTGATTGGAGGGCTTTATTTCGACGGTGATTATCCAAGTGCTTTTTTGTGCTTCCTTTTTTTTTTTATTTAAACAAAAACGAAATTTATTTTGTCCATTTGAGTGTGTTCCTTCAATACCCATATGGACATCCATCCCTCTAATCTCATCTTCTTGGTTGTAATCCCCTTGTGTATCTTCCATTTTTCTACACTGTGTGATGATCCTAATCTGATCTAGTTGATGTCAACTATGCAAAATGTGCATCCAACAGAACTTTGTAAGGCTAATTGTTTCAACAATTTCATGAAAATATGAACCATCCTAGTTCAATAATATATTACACTTATTTCCTCTGATTTTCTATGAAATTCATTGTTGAGCTCAATTTTCTGGGTGAAGTTTTATATTCTATTGTCCAACATATTTCCAATTATTTTTCCCTTGCTCAATTCTGAGTTTTGAGCAGAAAGTTATGGTCATTTGAAGATTGTACTTTCTGTGAGGAAAATCCCTGTATGGGTGATCTTCTTCAAAATTTGAATTAGCTCTTGGATCCATGATAAATTCTCTCTCAAGGTTAATAGGCTCCTATGATTTCCTTCCAATGCAAAGCTGCACAAATCAAAAACCCCATGGGATCCTTTTCTAAGCCCCTTTTTGTCCTTAAAAACAATTTTTGAGCATTAGCCTTTTTTCTTCAGCCCCCAATCTCATGTGACCATGGGTTGTGACCAAGCGCTTAACTGAAAGACACTTTTCTGAATCTTTGGGACTTCAGGGCTCCATAATTTCGAGCTTTGAAGGCTCTTACTACCTCCCGTCTTATTTCTCCCGAACGTCGAACTGGCAAGCTCTTGCACGGTACATCTTCTAAGCTTCAGGGCTCCATTGCTTCAGAGCTTCAGGAAATTCATTGAAATAACATAACACTTCTAGACTGTAACTTCAAATCTTCCTGCTTCGAGGGTTCTTATACCATTACAGCTCAACTCTCCCGAACGCCAAATTTCCAAATTCTCGGGCTAGCACTTTGGCGTTTCGTTAATCCGGTGCTCCCTTGCTTCAGGCTTCAGAAGTTTGGACCACACAACACGTAAAGTTCCCCAAATTCTGAATCTCCAAACTTTTGGAGTCTCATCAACAATCACGCACCAAGGGGTGCTATGTGTCGAAAATATAGAGATGACATGTGGCCCCATCTATGGGTGGCACGTGTCAAGTTCTAATTGGTACAAAAGGTATTTGAGAAGAATGAAACAAGATGACACATGGCATGCTTAGAGTGGGTCCACGTCACCCCAGGTGACATCAGCATGCCACGTTACTCCAGTGCTTCGAGACTTTAGGACTTCAGAGGATCTCACACCAGAACACTTCGAAACACATGAACGTCGAAATTCTGAACAAATGTTCCCCGGAGCTTCAGGACTCTGGTACTTCAGAACTTCAGGCTTCGAGAGATCCGCTAACTTAACACCTTATTTCTCCCAAATTTTGAACTGGAGAACTCTCGAACACCAAATTTATGAACTGTTGAGGTCTTCTTATCATTACACACCAGGGGTGCTTCGTGTCAAAATATGGAGATGACACATGGCCCAATTGACGAGTGACATGTGTCAAGTTCCAATTGGTACATAAGGTCTGTAAAAGGCACCAATCCATTTGACATGTGGCATGCATAAGTGGGTCTGCGTCACCCTCGATGATGTCATCATGCCATGTCTCTCCAGTTCTCTGGGGCTTTGGTACTCTAAGATTTGAAGGATTTCGCAACACAACACAACATTTTCCTCAAACGTCGAAGTGGTTGACTCCCTGAACCGTCGCTCTCTGGAGTTTTAATACTTCAGCACTCTGGAGCTTCGGGCTTTAGAAGACTTCACACTATAACACTTCAAATCATCTGAATGTCGAATTGGCGGACTTTTGAACTGTGCTTCTCTGGATTTTTGGGACTCCGAGGCTTCATGGCTTCATGCTTCAGAAGTTTTTTATGTTGATCATGACCCCACCCTCAAACTGTCGAACACTGAATTTCCAAACACTTGCTAATTTTTGGACACGTGTCCCCAAACATGAATGGTTTGGATTGGCTCCAGAATTTAGGACTTCGGGGAATACTTCTCCAAGTGACATAAGGACTAAAAATCTTGAATTTCGAATATTCGATAATCTGTAGACACATGTCCCAGACAATGAACAGTCCATATTTACTCCAGAGTTCAGGACTTTGGGAGATTTTCTTTCTGGCAACTTAAGGACTCACTTCTCCCAAAGTGTTGAACCTCTGAACTATTGTGATATCTACAACTCACACTCACTTGCACACAAATCAAACAACTGGGATATGATATTCTCCACTGCACCTCACCTCTTGATCTGTGCTTGATCCAATGACCTGGATCTATCCTTGGCCAAATCCAATGGTCAAGTACTCCTCCTAGTGATCTATGGTGTAGATTCACTCTAGGACTTCATAGCTTTGGGAATTTTACTTCCTTTTCATCAAAGACTTAAAATTTATCGAAGCAATGAAGTCCGAAGGACTTGAGGGGTTAACCGTCATGCTCCTTTTTCCAGATCTGACGACTGTGAAGGATTCAAGCCTTCTCTAAATAGATCTTGTTGCCATTGTGGTTTTTTGAATCACTACACCTCCTGAGCTTTCAAACATAGTTAAGGTGTTCTCTCAACGCCTTTTTGGAACTCATGGATGCTCTGTAGCTTGAAATTTTTTCCATTTCGACAACATCTTTGTATGAAACTTTTTCTTCAATTTCCTCTTACACGGCCCATCCAGGCTTAGTGTTGAAAACTAGAGCTATGATACCAATTTGTAACATACCCAGCCACCTAGGCTAGGTCATGCCACTTAAAAACAATGATTTCATTTGTATATATAAAAAAATTTAAGCAGAGAAATATATTATGCAAATACATAGACTCGTGTAGAAATAACAATGAACATATACATACAGCATACACAGACAATACCCATAATTATAACACATGTATAAATACACAACATGTAAATTAACTCACAATCGATAGTTATATTTGATTTAAGACCACCAACTGCGTGCAGACATTCCATGATCCTCCCAGCCTTAGACCAGGTTGCCCAGAACTCTCAGCAGTGGGTCACCCTCAAGCTTGGACTAAACTCCACCTGGGTAAAGGAATTCCTAGCTAGGTTGAGACAAATAGGACAATGGGAAGGATCTTGTTCTAGGATCCAACTCAAACTAATAGCCTACAGTATCTCATTCCCCACATGCATGTCCCACCCAAGGAAGTTTTCACCTTCTTTGCTCAATAGTCCTTTGGCTGCCCCACTTCCCTTCTAGAGCTTCAGCAACAGGTCAGATAGGAAGTCTCATAGCACTATAGTTGCAGTTGGGCTCCCTCAGGAAATCACTTCCAAAACAATTATCTCACCTGGAGAGAGTTTCACGGGCATGATGACCCACCTCTTCAATCAACAGGCATAACAACCTGCCTCTTCAATCCCACAATCCTGACAACCCACTTCTTCAATCCATAGTTTAAGTCAACCAGGTACATGTAATGGTGATGACATCAACAACGTTTAGTTAAGGCATTAACAGAATTTAGGGAAGGAATAGATGATGGCAGTAGCAACAACCTTCGGGTTTGGTTTAGGCACTGCCCATAACAAAAAGGTACAACATGGGCTCAGGTAGGTGCAAGTGCATTATGCCTCCCCAGAGGGATACATATTACTGTTGATAATAGGAAATGTATGGGTAGCTTCCAGAGTGTGTGAGGCCTATAGAGGTTCGATTAATGGATTCAATGGTTGAGTGCGTTCCTATTGAGTGCATGGGGAAAAAATAGGAAAATAGACTAATTTTCCCTGCATATATTTGCATGCGGCCTTGATGACACATGGCTCTCTTGGAGCTCATTTCTCTCCACTTGGGATTCATTCCCTTTCCCATAAGAACTTAGGATAAAATAATTATCCTCACCATAGCCTTTAGGAATAATATTATAATATTCCCTTGGAAATAAGCCCTATAGCTTAGCTCCCTTTCCTAGGATCTTAGCCCCTCCCTTTCCTTTCCTAGTGGAGTTTAGTCCCCCATACTCTTTTATCATGGTTGGTCTACACGCAATGATGTATTATATTAATGATATGAGTGTTTACACATACAAAAATAGGCTCACTGGCCTTTATATCTAGGCTCTCCGACCCAATCATCACATCATCCCTCTAGCTTATAATTACTAGCTCACTGACCTTTAGCATCTAGGCTCTTCGGCCCAATCATCACATAAGCCTTCTGGCTTATAATTACTGGCTCACTAGCCTATAAAAAATATTCATATTTACAATTCAATTGGGGCTCGGTCTTGGAGTGTTACATTCAAGGGTGCTCACATTTGGCCAAGACACTCCATGGTTTTCTCATGGATTATCCGTATCATCCTATTTTTGTGAGACTTGTTAGATTCGGGCGTCCCAACACCGCGACGTACAGGGACATACAAAAGGGTGTGTGTGTGTGGATTTTAGTCCCCCATACTCTTTTATCATGGTTGGTTTACACGCAACAATGTATTATATTAATGATATGAGTGTTTACAAATACAAAAATAGGCTCACTGGCCTTTAACATCTAGGCTTTCCAACCCAATCATCACATAAGTCTTTAGGCTTTCCAGCCCAATCATCACATAAGTCTTGGGGTGTTACATTCAAGGGTGCTCACGCTTGGCCAAGGCACTCTATGGTTTTCTCATGGATTATCTATATCATCCTATTTCTGCGAGACTTGTTAGATTCAGGCGTCCCAACACCACGACCTACAGGGACATACACATGGGTGTGTGTGTGTGTGTGTGAACGGGGATTACAATGATACACACAATAAGTAGGGACGTTTCTCCCCTTGGGTGAGTATAGAGACTTAGGATCCTACACATGCATGAAGATCATGTAGATTTGCATCCTTCTCATACTTACGAGACACACAACCTTTCTCACAAACATATACTTGTAAATAGATTTCATAATACATAAGCTACTTGCAAGAAGTAATGTAAAACTCTTCATGTAGATACATGCTATGCGAAAAAGCAAGATATCTTCAACATACAAAATTTGATTTACAGACTGAGTAATTATGTCTAAAAGTCATACGGTTTGTTTAGCCACACGCAATTTTATGTCAATTACATAGAGATAGATAACATACATATCTAAAAAAATTGAGATATGTTTGGTTATTTTGTAGGGATAATCACTCTCCACCCAACCATAGGCAAGGTTTCACTAACATCTACTACAACCAGCCACCCCCGAGCCAGGGTACGATGTCACAAGAGGAGGTTTGCCAAAAAACAATTTCTTTCTCTCAAGGGGTTTTTGGAAAACTACCCTTTTGTATTTTTCTATCTCCTCCCCTTCTCTACCTCCTCCTTTCATCCCCCTTCTCTACCTCCTCTTCTGGTCTTCCTCCCCCCCAGTACTTCATGGATCGTGCTAGAAGTTTCCTGAAGCTACTTCCCCATCCTTTCTTAACTTCTTCAGGAATTGTTTCAACTATTGTCTTGACTAATAGTTAGTTTCCAGAATGGGGATAGTTCAGGTCTGCATTATTTTAAATTGAGCAGGATATTGCCTGGAAGATTCATTCAATTTAGTGATGGCCTCCCTCTTTCCCACTCCTCTCATGACATTGTAACCTATGAAGGCCATCCCTTTAGCAGTAACTCAACATCCTCTATTATATTAAAATACAACATATCTATATATATTACAAAATTTATCAAGGTCCATTGTATTTCCTTGATCACACACTATTTTGCTTACTATTTTTTCCAAAATAACACTTATAATTAAATACTAGGGGAAACATGGGTGTTACAATCCTCTCCCCCTTAAAGGAACACCACCCTCGATGTTCTATCTAACATGATATTTCTATGTATAAAAGTGAACAAAAAAGGGTATGTCAGTTTCATGACATCCTCCATCTCCCAAGTTGCTTCATTGGGACCAAAGTGCTTCCACTGCACCTTAACTGATGCAATGGTTCTATTCATGGGAGTGATCTCTCTCATGTCTAGGATACACTATGGTTCTGGTTGAAACTCTCCCTCTAGCTCCACCTGTATTAGAGACTAGTTAATTATGTGAGCAACATCATGTATATATTTATTTAATAAGTTGACATGGAACACATTATGTGACTTCACTATGGGAGGGAATGGCAGTTTATAGGCTATAGGTCCCACTCTGTCCAAAATTTCAAAAGGTCCACAAAATATGGGTGTCAGCGCACATGCTCCCATTCTTAAGGAGCTTATCTTAGGTTTAATTCGAAGATACACATGATCTCCTACTATAAATTCTTTGTGACTTCTCTTACTATATGCATAGCTATTCTACTTATCCTCAGCCACTTTCAGATCTTTCTTTATTTGGTTTATTTGTTGTTCTAGTTCCATTAACATATTAGGTCCAAGGGTAACTTTTTCCACTGGATTATCCCAGAGGATTGAGATAATGCATTTTTTGCCATAGAGGGACTCGAAGGGGTTCATTTTCAGGGATTCTTGGTATCCATTGTTGTAAGAAAATTCTACCAGGGGCAGATACTCTTCTCATTTCCTGGGTTTATGCATCATATGCATTCTTAACATGTCTTCCAACACTTGGTTCACTCTCTCTATTTGTCCATTAGTTTGAGGGTGGTATGATGTACTAAACAACAATTTTGTTCCACAGCCAATGAACAAATACTTCCAAAATACTGAAGTGAAATTTGCATCTCTATCAGATATGATTTCCTTGGGCATCCCATCTAGTCTGAATATTTTTTTCATGAAAATGTTGCCAATATCTATTGCCTTGCAAGTGGATTTCATTGGAATGAAGTGAGCAACCTTGCTCAATTTGTCCACAACTACCATGATGGTATGATTTTGTTTGTTTTCTTTGGGTAGTCTAGTGGTGAAGTCCATGGAAATGGTTTCCCATTTCCATTCTAGAATAGGTAGGGGTTCTAACAACCATGTTGGATGTTGGTGTTCTACCTTAACCCGTTGGCACTCTAAACATTTAGCTAAATAATTAGTTGTATCATTTTTCATCCTTGGCTGATAAAATAGTTTCCTAAGGGATGTAATCATCTTCTGATAACTAGGGATTGACCAACATAGGGTCTTTTGTGCATTTCATCCAATATGAACCTCTTCAAGTCGTCATAGGTTGGGATATACAACTTGCCTTTGTATGTTAGTAAACCATCACTTGTCAGCTGATAACCTTCATACTTCAGTGTTGTAGACTCTTGATCTAAGTGTGTCTTTTCTATTTTGAAGGACTCATCTACTTCATGTGCACTTTTAACTCTTTCCTTGAGGTCTGTTTCATAGGTACTTACAACTGATAAATGAATTACCTTCATACTTCTACTAAGGGAATCAACCACTTTGTTTTCTTTCCCTTTGATGTGTTGGATCTAAAATTCAAACTCGCTGATGAGAGCCATCCACCTAGCTTTCCTAACATTTATCTTGGGATGGTCAAATAAATACCCTAGCCCACTATGGTCTGTCATGAGCATAAATCAACACCTAGGAGATAGTGCCTCCACATTTTTAAAGCATGCACTATGGTTGCTATCTCTATGTCATGGGTCACATAATTTATTTCATGTTTATTCAATTTCCTGGATTCATAATTGATCACATGTCCCTCTTGCATGAGGAGTCCTCTGAGCCCTTCTTTGCAGGCATCGGTGCACACAATAAAATCCTTGTTTGGGTATGCAATTTTCAGCACTAGGGCATGGATCAAGAGGTGTTTTAGTTGCTAGAAACTTTCCCCACATTCTGTTGTCCAAATAAATTTCACTTTCTTTTTATGAAATGAAGTGATTGGGTGACCAATATTGGAAAATCCTTTTATGAAGCTCCTATAATATCCTGCTAGACCCATAAAGGATCCGATGTTAGTTACATCCTTGGGTGTGGGCCAATCTATAATGGCCTTGATCTTATCAGAGTCAATTGCCACTCCTTTTTGAGAGATAACATGGCCTAAATAGTGGACTTTCTTTTGAAACAAGTCACACTTACTAAGCTTAGCATTGATCTTGTGATCTCTTAGTACTAGAAGTACTGACTTTGGATGTTCTTCATGTTCTTCCTTATTCTTTGAGTAAATTAGAATGTCATAAAAAAAAAGTACAAATCTGTCCAAGAACTTGTGGAGTACATTGTTCATCAAACACATGAAGATTGCAGGTGCATAAGTGAGACCAAATGGAACCATCACAAATTCATTATAGTGTTTGTACCTTGTCCTAAAGGTGGTTTTGTGGATGTCCTCATCCTTAATTCAAACTTGCTGGTATCCGGATCTCAGATCAATCTTGGAACATATGGTGGCACCTCTCAGTTGGTCGAATAAGTCATCAATCCTAGGAAAGGGGTACTTATTCTTAATGGTCATTTTATTGAGTTGTCTATAGTCTACGCACAACCTGAGTGTGCCATCCTTCTTCTTTACAAATAAGGTCGGCGCTCCTTGGGGAGATACACTAGACTGAATGTAACCCATGTCTAACATTTCTTTCAACTGCAATTTGAACTCAACCAACTCTGGGGTACTCATCCTATAGGGTGCTATAGATATTCACACTTCTCCAGTTACTAGTCTATTAAGAAATCAATATCTCTCTTTGGAGGTAAACCTGATACCTCTTCTAGAAACACGTCTCTAAATTCTTTCAGTATAGGGTTCTTTTCTAGGCTTAGTTTTTGGTCCTCAATTGACTTTAATACCTGTATTGCATACAAAGGGTACCCCTTCCTACAATACTTCTTCATTTGGAGGGCTAGTATTTGTCTTACTGAGAAAAGTTTTTGAATTCCTTGTAAAGTCCTTTTCTTTCCTTTGTCATCTTCATATTCTAAGGTTTTGTTATAAAAATCTAGTTTATCTTTATGGGAAGCCAACCAATCCATGACAATCAGTAAGTTATATGATCCTATATGGAGGATGTTTAAGGTGGTTTGGGTGGGAAACTCATTCATAGTGATTAAGCATGTTGTTATGACCTTTGTTACCTTTCTTTTTGTCCCAATGGCTAGTTTTACCAACCATGGTTTAGCATGTTTTGCTTGTTGTAATTTACACTTCTCAACAGTTTGAGGAGAAATATAACTTAGATTAGAACCAAGGTCAATCATAATAGAGATAAGATGGTTTGAGACAATACCTTCCATTTCCACCACCGAGGCTTGGTGGTCTTCATGCTAGTTGTCCAAAGCTACATGAATTTTTGGCATGCTCCTAGCCACATCATAAATGTGGTAGTCTCTTGGATGTTGTGAACTCCCTTAATACTTGGATACCTATGAGGGAATTCCCTCAGTAGGTGTCCTTCTCCACATCCCCAACATTTAAATGGTTGATTATTTGTGCTCTCAGTCGTTCTCGGGGCTGATCCAAGAGTTTTATTTCCACTTTGAGATGGGAAGTTTTATTGATTCACACTTTTGTGGGGAAGCTCGTCTTGAAATTATTCCCACAATTCTTGAACCTTGAAGGTTTAATTCCCTTCTTCTTTAATCCCATATTAGCTTTATTCTTCCATTCCTTAGGTTGTTCTACCTTGTGGTTGAATTGTTTGTAATAGTACGTATCCTTTCGAATGGCATCTTCCAGGGTTTTAGGTTCATCAAATTAAATTATGTTTTGAAAAGAATAAGGATGCCCACTAATAAATCATTGAACATTTACCTTTTCATCATTTATATAGGGTACATACCTCAATAGTTCCATAAACTTGTTGATATATTCATCAATTGTGAGTTTCCCTAGTTTGAGTTCATAGAATTCCTTCACCTTTTCATCGTAGTACCTAGCAAAAAGGTACTTTTTATTGAATTATTTATCACATTTATTCCAAGATAATTTCTTTTACCATATTGCTTTTACATTTTCTAAGGTCCTCCCACCAGATGGATGCCTTTCCATTCAAATTGAATATAGTTATTTGGGCTTTCAAGTTCTCAGAGTAGTTATGAACTCCGAAATACTTTTTCGGACCTAGTATCCAAGCTTCAACCTCTTCCCCTTTTGTTATTTATCCATAAAATTTAGGTGGCTTGGATTTCTTGAATTGTTCAATGTCACTTCCCTTGGAGTGCTTCCTCTTCTTTTCTCTCTTCTTAGAATGAGAACCGGTGTCACTGCTAGACATTTCTTTGGAGCTTTCTATTCATTCATCGGAGGAATCTTCAGATGAATCTTTTGTTTTGGAATGCTTCTTGGCTCCATGTCAAGCCTTATTGGGAGGGTTTCTTCTTGAATTGTTGCTTTCAATTCTGTGCCATTGCATCTCAGGCAGACTTTAGGTTTTCTCAGGCTGGGTTTTATCCATGTTATTGGCTGCTGACCCATTTTGATACTATCTTTGTATGTTTGACAAGCTCTATAGAAGGACTACATTTATCTCAATCTATTTTTCCTACTCCTTCATTAGCCTGTCATTGTCAACCTTAAATATTTGTAACTTTTCCCTAAGATTTCTCACAGTCTCAACTAGGTTTGGAGGGGTTTCTACCACTCTCATTTCAGTAGATTCTTCCTCCTTTTTATGGTAACTCTCTTCGCATTCAGGGTGGGTCACCACGCCTTTACTTATGGCTTGTCTCAGATGTCTCTGACTGATTAAGTGCTAAGGGTCAACAATTGTATGTTAGTTTGTTTGTCCATTAACAAAAAAAACAATCTAGGTAAAACAAAATTGTAAACAAAGACTTTTTCTTCAACAGTTTAGTAATCAACAACACCCTACTATCCCGATTTAGTTTTGTAAAATAACATATGATTGTGTCCCTCATTCCAGTAATAAATATTTCACAATATTCCCACAATTAATAATGCGAGTTTAATATCAGGTCTTGTGATTTTCGAGGTTGATTATTTGCACAATGAATTCCTTTGACTCTTTTGGTGAGCCCAAGCAAGTCATGTGTGGTTTCCTTCTATGATACCACTTGTAACATACTCTACCCCCTAAGTAAACCTTTTGTGGATGGGGTATTAAAATTTCACTTTCCTCAATCATCTCAAAAACCTCTTGGCAAGGGCACCATCATATTTTTCTCATCAAGAGCTTTCCAACAATGGAAATTTCGATCAAAACAGATCTCTGGAGTGGAAGTTATGACCTCCAAAACTCTCGGGTTTACACGATCATCAAATCTCTCCCTACCATGTCGCATCCAAACCAGGGAACCCCGTCTATATCTTCCACAAGGGATCTAACGGTCCAGGATCATCCATGGACATCCTCTGATAGATCAACAACCCTTGTTAATTTCAAAGCACTCTCTCCACCGGGATTCACACTCAGCGCCAATGGAGATTTGAGATCTATCCATCCTATCAGATCAACGACTGAGATTGTGTCTCATACTCAATTCGATTAAGGGTCCATATTTAACCCCTATGTCAAATCAATGGCCACGATCATCTGAAACAAATTTGGGGCTTTTTCACTGATTTAACAGTCCAAGCCCAGACTTTTCCATTTTCACAATGGTCTTTCCTTTAGTCCTTCACAAGTCTTACCGAGATTCAAGAGTGCTCGTGCATGGACAAGGCACTCCATGGTTTTATCAGGGTTTATCCATATCATCTTATTTATGTGAGACTTGTTAGATTCGGGTGTCCCAACACTGTGATATATATATATATATATATATATATATATATATATATATATATATATATACACACCTGATTTCAAATAACTCTTGCATCTTCCTGTCATAATAGTTCTTTGAAAGATACCCCCACTGAAAGAATTTCTTGAATTTCTTCCAAGTAATCTTACTCTTGTCAAGGTGCTTATATTTTTTCAACTAATCCCACCACATTACAACTTTTTCATGCAAATGGTATGTGGAAATCCTAGCTTCTAGGTTGGATGAGTAGTTTTGAAACTGAAAATACTTCCTGATTCCAAGCAACCAAGCTCAACATCATCTTCCCTTTCTCTTTCACCATAAAAGGATGATGTTCTAAGCTTCCTAAGATCTCCTTTCAAACTTTCCAACTCATATATTCTTCTTTGATGTCTAACATGAGACAATTATGGACTGCTCCTTGACTCTTTAGATGCATAAAAAATATTGACTGAATGAATAGGTGAATGATATCTCTAGGTTCTACTAGCACTCTGTGTGTGACATCTTCTGTAGCTATCCCTCCTTACACGATGTTTTACTTCTTCCTCATGTTTTGGACCCTTCCATTCTCCACCTACCCCTGTAACTAATTTAAGTTTTAGATAATCTAAGAATTTGTTTTGTTATGTTCTCTCATCATATTCTCATTATCAACTCTACGAGTCTACACTTCCATCCTCAAGCTTCTCACAGTCTCTACCAATTTTGTTGGTTACTCTCTGTTCTTGTGTCCACTAGATTTTTCCTTTGCATTACCAACACTAATATGTTGGCCTTTGGATTCTCTCTCATGACTAAATGATCCCTCTCCATATTCCATGCCTCAATATAAAATAATGGATTGAATTAATATGCTTACATCCCTTAATTATGCATGTGCAAGCAACCATTTTGTTATAGTTAGGCATAATATTATACAAAATAAATCGTCACTTGAAGTTGTAGGTGCTTCTTCTTCTCAGTTTATGAATAATTATATTACAATTCTCCAACTTTTGATGATTCCATATTATTCTCCTTTGAATTAGCTTTCCAATGACTATTCCCATGCTTGATATGATATCGGAGCTGAAAGTTATGGCCTCCTGAAACGTGCCCTTTTCTTCCCCAAATTACAATTACTATGCAATTTCCATCAACTAACATTAACTTTACCATCACTTCACTACCAGTTACTGGAAAAATCCAGATCTAGACCTTTCCAAAATGATGAATCCCCATATTCTTTGCTACTCGAATGGTAAATGTTCCATGGGTCAATGTTCCTTCATTTGGATCTAGCATCCCATTGATTGCTCACACAAGGTTTTTCTTCTCGGATATCCCAAATCTCTGGATGATTAAGGGTTTCGCTGCAAGTTTCCATTCCTAAACTTTGAGGTGCAAGGCATTCGACATATGGCCCTCCAAAACAATAACAACCACAAGGACCTTTGAATGCCTCGATGTCTAGGTGGTCTCGGCTCCATTCTACTAGGTTCCACCTATACTAGACTTCCACGCAACATACAAACATTCATCCACCTCCAATAAAATGCTTCCAATGACATACTTCCACATGGCCTTCCCACGTCAAATTTCCAACTGTTCTCATTGTATGAGGTTCATATCACATGGGATCCATCTCGGGATGGTGTGTCCATCCACTTGACATCTTCTTTCCACCTCTGGATCATGGTTCCTCCATGTCTACTTTCACATCCAGGAATCTGACATGTGATTTTTTGCAAAATTCCATTTCTTAGGAATTCTAGATCTCCGAGTTTTTGGATGGTCCAAGTTCTACCTCTCGGTTCTGTCATCCAATTTTCCTCTTCAAGACCTGTCATCATGGCCTACTAACGGGTACACTTCTAACATGGTCCTTTGACGTGATGTGGCACTCTGACATGACAATTGTTGACTTGGTATACTACTGATGTGGCATACTACTCACATGGTAATGATTGACATAGAATATGGAATCTAGCTCTTTGGAAAAAATCCTTTATCAAAATTGCAAATCTTTGGATCTCCGGATGGTCCCAGTTCCACCTCCTAGTTCCATAATTTGGCATTCGGCTCTTCATAAAATGTCACTTAAAAATAAATCTGGATCTACCCCTTAACAATAAAACTTGCCTCTAGGGACTTCAGATGCCCATATGTTAATCCCCACATTCGACATCAAGCCCTTAACATGAATAAAAATCTGTAAAGACCTTTGGATGCCCAGACATTAATGCCCCGCATCCGTCATCAGCCCATTCAGGCTTCTCCAATACTCCTGCCATGTAGCCTCCATGACACCACCTAGCAATTCCACCCAACGCTCTTTCATTCGACCCCATGATGTACTCCTATTGTTGTGGGGATGTGTGTGTCCCACCTCGCACTTCTGATTGTACAAACCTACATGTCTTCCCAATCGTATGGTGGAGTGAAAGATTGACAACCGAGATCGGTCATGGAAGTTTAAATAGCAAGAGTGTTAACGACACCCCGAGGTTTCGACAAGCATGGTTCCAACATACAGATCCAACATTTTAGAAAAAGGGTGCATAAGGAAATCTCTAGATGTCGAATCTTTGAATGGTGATGGTTCCATGAAGTCAGGGTTCCACTTCCAACTTGAGGCGCATGGCATCCAACATCCAACCCTTCACAACAACAACAAACGCAAGGACCCCCAGATGTCTAGATCCCTTGCTACCACAAAATCTACCACCATGACCTAGCATTGTAGTCCCACCACAGGGAAACAATTCCATCGGCTCCATGCTATCCACTAGGTCACCCCACCATGTCGATCCTAATCACATTGATGTCACTGTATAAATGATTTATTTTTTTTCCAATATTCATGAAAAGATTAGTGAAATTTTCTAGGGTTTTCAAGAAATGGTTCAGTTGCCTAGCACCCTACTAGCTAGGCCCCTGCACAACAAGTGATTTCAACCTATAGTCGGCCCATGTACCCCATGCGCTAAAACCGAGCTCTAATACCAAACTCTCACATACTCCACTGCCGAGGTGTCCCAAAAACTTGCATACCTAAGATGATTTCAAAATTCTAATACCTTTCTTAGAAAAATAATGGACATTATAATGTAATTGCAATAACAAGAAACATGCACGACTAAGAAAATATAGCATAATTTGTCATGCACAAAATTAATAACAACTATCATGTCTTAAACATATCATATAGATAAATAAAATACATAATGGAATAAAATCACAAAGAAACACAAAGAGACTTATCTTTTAAAAGAGTTTCACCAATTGGTTGCAGGCCTCGGACATTCCACCTAACCTTAGACACTTCTAATCTAGAAATCAATAGTAGGTTACCCCTTATCCAGGGCTAAGAATCCACAAGGGGGTGTCTTAGGATGACTCTAGTTTCTCAACCATACAACAGTTCCAGTTTACAAGCTCTCTTTCCCATCATCCTGCACAATCTAAGAGCATAAACCCCCTTCATTTCCATAGAGTCCCTCAAACTGTTCACCTCAATCCAGAGCTCTAATGCTATTGGTAAGGAAATCTCAATGCTAGAAAATTCTAGGATTCTGAGTTGTAAACAGTCTTGGCATTACTATCAACATTCTCATCCACATAGGAATCAAATCTTTGTTGGAATACCAATAGTTCCTACAGCCAATAACCATGGCTCACTACCTCTGACAACTCATCTCCCCATGCCCACAACAAGATCCAATGTGAGTAAGAAGGAAAGTAACGATGAACAAGGCTCGGGTGTCCAAAACAAACAAACAACCACAAAAATGAAGCAACAACAATCAAGCAAAAATAAGTAACCCCCAAATAGCCCATAGGGAGGGTTGATATATCTTTCAAGGCATAATGTGGCCTCTCCAAGTGTTATACTTGTATTTTCCACCATAGGTTGTGCAAGCATGTTATTCCATGTTATGAGGCTAGAATTACATAATTGAGTAAAATTCTCATAATTAGTTCACAAGGAAATAATTGTTTTGTCATAATTTCACAATTATGAAATAATAATTATTTCATAATTGAGAATAAACTCATAATTGAAAAGAAAGTTCATAGTGAGTTGTAAAAAGATCATAATTGAGCATAGAACTTAAGCAAAAAGTTCATAATAGGTTGGTAAAATCTCATAATTAAGCATGAAACTTGTGCATGACATGTAATTGCTTAGTTCAGATGCTAGCAAGTCTATCTATGACTTGTAATTGCTT